>JARYHS010014791.1:0-60619 GCA_031002005.1 Vandiemenella viatica
GATATTTTTCCGCTGTGAGCTTTTACAAATTGTTCTCAATTTTGTATTCAAAATGAAATTTTATTAACAACAAGAAATGACCATCAACAAACAATAAAAGTAGTTGATAACTTGGATAATAGGAATTGCTCCATTCCCAGCCGCAGCGTGTACAGACGTGTGACGTCACTCAAGCGACCACCAATCCTAGAGCGTTTTCTTTCACGTGACCAGAGGTAATAAAAGTCTAATTTTTATTTCGCTTTTTTATGAAAAAATTAGCTTCCTAACGCATTAATCTACGAGAATGAGTTCAATTTATAATATTTTTTTAATACTGTCAAATAGCCTATTTAGTATCGAAAGAGGTGGAAGTGAATATGGGAGTGCTACAGGATAGTGGACTGGGACCATTGCTATTCATCATACTAATGAATGATTGTGTTGACGGTTACAGTCAGAATTTGGGTGGTTTGCAGACAAAGTAATGGTGTATAATAGGATCAAAACGGGAAAAGGCTGTGAACAGCTGCAGGGTGACCTGGATAGAATGTCTAATAGGGCAGCAGGTTGTAACTTTTGATTCCGCGCAAAGGAAGCTGTAATACGATAACCAGTAATTTCATCGTTGACATCAAAGTAAATGGACCAGACATGTACATAGTTATCATTTATACATGGGACAAGTATCCTTAGTCCAGTATTCAAAGCAAACTACGCTTTTATAACATTTGACCTGCATAAAGGGTTTTAATAATTACAAGACCATAATGGGTGCCATAACTAGTACAAATTCTGGTACAAATAATTAGCTAAAGCACATGAATATAACCGGTGCGTAAAAAGACCAGATGTGGCGGAGAGTTATTGCATGGAATTTATTGTTTTTAATTCAAAGATATGCTACAACTGTCTAGGCAGAAAATTTTGGCGAGAGCACGAGATCTGTCGCAATACGGCATAGTTAGAAACAGTTCGAGTAATGTGGAGGGCGTCTGTAATTTTCTCATGTGAATAGGCTCAGGGCGCTATCTCCAAGTCTACACTATCCACGTGAATCGGCAGCGTCAGTCCGGTATTATGACTCGACCGGATATGGTAGAGTGACGGGCGCGCGATAGTCATAGATTCAAAAGCTTAAACACAATAGCCAGGAATAGGCTGTGTAAGAAAATCTCATTGCACTAACCTTGTGGTGTGTCATATACACTGCAGACTTGGTCGTCACGTTCCGGGCGTTGCCGCGATGTCAGCTACTTGTGGAGCACACGTTGGCGGTGACTCGCAGAACCCCACGTCGTCACACAGCGAAGGTCGCCTGACAAGTGCCGTCTCGTGGTCCTAGTGACCGGCTCCCTGGCAGAGGCGGAAGTCCCCGTTGTCATTCTTGTAGAACTAGATATAGAACATCGAAAACACTTGTTTCAGAGGCGTGTGTCATGAAACTTTCAATCATTGGCCTCACATTCAAACTCACAAGCGTGCGAAGGCTTCGACGCTCCTAATATGGTGCGGACGGAAGTCTACTTACTCGTGGGATCTTCCTTGCCGTCTCCATTTTTGATTGAATAACAAGAAAGGCGCCGCTAGCAATGGAGCGTACAAATGTGTCTGAGGACTACCCAGCCCACGGTCAACATGAAATGAAGATAAGTGTCAAGAAGAGTCAGATTATTAGGTACACAGATAATATGATGCGTCGACAGACAGCCAAATAATCCAAAATTTACGGTTTTGGCCTTTGAATCGCTTAGAAGTATGTTACTAACCTCCATGTTATAGTCACTGGCACAAGCTATCGTTAAGCGCAGTTTCGTTTAAAAACCGCTCAATAGTTTTTGCGTGTCGCGTAGACAGACTTTGGCCTGTGGATCATCGAGAACCATGTTACTAATCTGGGTGATAAGTATTCTATGTTACAAGCAAGACATAAGGTATCACTATCTCTAGTTTCGTTAAAATCCGTCCTCTAGTTTTTGCAGTATCCACTGACAGACAGACAAAAATCTCTTACATGAGAAAGGTATATTGTAATTATTCTTCTTGAAATAAATTCCATGCACAGACAAAGTAATTTTCTTATATAGTATGAAGTATAGTTGGATAGATTGATAATTAATTTATCAGCTACCTAAAGTCACGTCTAAATAATGTACTCTTTTTTTATCCGCGGGGCCACTGGTTGTACATTAATCGAAACCCCATCAAAATTTTACTCACGGGGCCATTGATTCACTCTATGTATCTTTCTAGCAATGGCCCAGCTGATTTTTTTTAACGTCTAATGGCTCGAATACAGTTTCATTATATGTCTAGATTACAGTATAAAATTATGCACTGATAAGTCATGACATCTGGTGAGGAGTTTGAGGACAAACGTAGCATGCCCTCTGTAGCTTGAGTGTCAGTCTTATTCACTTCATAGAGACACTGTCACACGATCTTCTCAACGGACACCTCTTTAATTTTAATTTAATTTAATTGCAATGGAGCACAGGCTCCGGTGGCAATTTCCCTACACACCCATCTTCCCATTATCCTGCACCTACCTACATTTGCCCTCTACAAATTTTATCTTTAAATTCTTTCAAAGTTTTCGGTAAATTATTCATCATTTCTCTTGGTAACTCATTCCAATCCCTGACACCCTTACCTAAAAAAGAGAATCTTCCTTTAAGCTACCGTAAAGAATACGTAGATTCCCAATCATTTTCAAGTTGCTGAATACACACTGTACAATACTTTGAAACCACGAATATGGCCTCTATTTGGATTGATTCCCTTAGTTACATATTGATTACTAGATGATTTGCCACCGATTATCATGACTACAAGGCTTTGTGAATGTACACAGCCACAACTATGTTGATTAGTTCATTTTGGGCTTTCCAAGGCCAGTCTGGAGAAAAGAAATAATACTGAAACATCTAATTATTATTCCATGCCAGACAATTGGCTCCCTGTTGAATGACAAGTTGTGTAATCGAACGGTTGAAGTTTACACAAACAGAAGGAAATCCTGCAGATTAAACTATACAATACCAGTAAGGATCAGTCCTCGCTCCACTACTTTTCAAAATTTACCGAACAGTTTTGTTATTAACTGTTGGTAGGAAGTTTATATACTCTGATGAAATAAATACTTCAACATTTTGCGCCTGAAACTGAATAGAAATAAAACATAGGTCAGCTACTTCTACATGACAAGTCTACTACAGACCGGAAATAAAATTCAGAATATAATTACTGAAATAAAATCCTCATCCCAAATACTTGCGTATAGTTTTGGAATAGTCAGTAATACACAATTAACATGTCCATAGAACAGCTAAAAACGTTATAACCCAAAATAACATCGTCCAGAAACATTCAGGAATAGGTTGGGGAGAACATGCAACATCTCTCAGAGCATTATCTCTTGCACGAGAATACCCACCCAGTCGCTGCATATTGCAGCCTGGTATGGCTTAATGGCAGACACATTAAACAAATTGACACCCAGTTAAAAGACACAATGATGAGAATATCAGGAACTATAAACTTTATACCAGTAGACTAGAGTTGTTATCTGCACTTTCTAAAATCTATCACCAACATTTTTAAAGACGATGTTAAAGAAGGAATGACGGAAGTATTTAAGAAACACACAACTTCCAAAACATTCCGTACGCTAAACATGGAACATTTTAAAATCAAGTTATCCAACAACGAAGTTTGTTGAGATGTTGGTCTAAAATCTTATATATATATAAAAATAGACGTGTTTTTTCCTATATTTCACTTTTCAGCCACCACTACCTAGCACAGATCACTGATGTTTGTGGGTGGAAGTAGCATGGAGTTTCCTGTCGTGCACACCGTTGGCCGAATGCCGATAGCTGTGGGGATGTGGGAGATATAATGATTAAAGTTGGTCAGTGCAGGGCGTTTTCATTTTTCTACCAAAAATTCGTATCTCCGTATACTTCTCTTTCCTGCCACAACTACATAACATAGAGCATTGGTGTTTGTGTTTGGTAGTAGAATCGTATCTCATGTAGTGCACTATGGTTGTTAGATGTCGGTAACTATGGGGGTGTGGGAGAAATGGGGGTTGAAAGTGGTAGACCTGTGGCAGTTTCATACTTCTGCCAAAGACAAAAGTGTCATCGTGTATCACTTTTCAGCGAAAACTATAGATCACAGATAACTGGCGTTTGTGTGTAGTAGTAGCACAGAGTCACCTTTCGATCACAACAGCGGCCGAATTTCAGAAACTGTGGTACTGTGGTAGATATGGTGGTTGTAAGTGGCCGACCAAGGATATTTTCGTATTTCGACTGTCTCCGCATATGTTACTTTTCTGCCACAACTACATAGCATAGAGCATTGGTGTTTGTGTTTGGTAGTAGAATCGTATCTCATGTAGTGCACTATGGTTGTTAGATTTCGGTAGCTATGGTTGTGTGGGAGATATGGTGGTTATAAGTGGCCGACCAAGGATATTTTCGTATTTCGACGAAAGGAACGTGTCTCCGCAGATTTCTCTTTTCTGCCACGACTACATAGCATAGAGCATTGGTGTTTGTGTGTGGTAGTAGAATCGTGTCTGTTGTCGTGCACTATGGTTGTTAGATGTGTGTAGCTATGGGGGTGTGGAAGATATGGGGGATGAAAATGGTCGACCTGCGGCAATTTCATATTTCTGGCAAAGACGTATGTGTCACGGCGTATCACTTTTAAGTGAAAACTATCAATCGCAGATCACTGTCGTTTGTGTGTGGTAGTAACACAGAGTCTCCCATCGATCACAGCGTTGGCCGAAATTCGGTAACTGTGGGAGTGTGTGAGATATGGTGTTTGAAATTGGTCGATCATGAATATTTTCGTGTTTCATCCAAAGACTTGTGTGTATCCGTAAATTTTACTTTGCTGCCGGAACTACATAGCGCAGAAGACTGGTATTTGTGTGTGGTAATAGTATCTAGTCTCCCATCGTGCACTATGGTGGTTAGATGTCTATAGCTGTCAATATGAATTCTTTACAATCATGAACGAAGTCGTGCGTACCAGCTAGTAGTTAAATATAAACGAAGCAAGGCGTACTGAGTGGATCAAATCAAACCATGATTAACTAGCTCTGATCAAAGAACCTGCAAGATAACCTAACCAGGAAAATCTGTACGTTATTTAACCGCGTGAGAATAGGTCATGATTGATATAACTATTGGGTACAAAAGTGGGAAATAATGGAGAACACTTCTTGTGGCTGTCCTAATCAATAGCTACCAGTCTACCGCTTCATGGAAGATACAGCGAAACTATCTACGAGCGGTTCCACAAAGCAATTCAGAGACACCTGAACGACTGCAAATTCTGAATGTCAAATTGTATTTTGTCTTATTTCAAAAGAATTATGTGTATAGTGCGTTCCTATACATAATTATGTGTATAATGATTTATTATTTAATTTTTATACTTATGAGTACGGAATAAATAAATACTCAGAAAATGTGACCAGTGCAGATAAAAAGTTACCATGTTGCTACAATCTTCTCTGTGTTTATTGAGTTGCATGTAACGAACTTAGTTTCCAAGCACTTAAAAAAGAGTAAATTGCATTTATGTTCTCCATGACAGATATAATATTATTACTAATTTTAGTGCCCTGATTAATATGTGAAAGTAATTATTATTAATCTTGGGTAATCTAATTTTCATTAATTAATAAAATCATTTAATGATAAGATTTCGTTAAAACATAACAGGAAACGAAATTTAATTTTATGACTTAACCGTTTATTCAATTATAACCGCTTAAACAACAGACTAAACTGATTCCCTTTAACTTTAATTACCAATACAATTAAATATCAACACTCTTGTCCTACATAAATCAGCAACATAAGTGAAATTTATAACTACAAAACAAAACAAGATTAAGATATCGGTTGGCATTACAAGGTATTACAAATTTCCACGTTCTACAAACAAAAAAAGGAGCACGTAATGAATTGAAACAAGCAACTGTTTCCGAACATGGGCTCAGGTTGCCAGATACAGGCTTTTAATTTCCGGGTCATTTATGGGATTAAAAATAATTTTAGTGGTACGTTTAAAGAGTGAACAAAAATGAAAATTAATAAAAAATGTATTTTTGGTAAAAACTATGCTATCTAACACACACATATATATATATATATAGCACCTCTTTTAGGTTTATTAATTAAAATCTAGTTGAAAATCAACATTAGGTATTATGACTCAAAAGGAAAAATACTAAACTTAAATATCGACGCACCTCTCTCAGGCTTTTTTATACTTTGGTAGAAAACCAGGATCGGGTATTATCAATCAAAACTTTAAAAATATTAAACTTAAACAAAAATTGAACACTTCTGTTAGGCTTATTAATTAAACTTAAATAGAAAATCAACATCAGGTATTGTTAACAAATAAATAAAAATTGAACATCTATTTTTGGCTAAATAAAAATCAACATCAATCAGAATGAATCTTAACCAACTCCTTTTTAAATGTTTGTCGCTAGATTTTCGCATTTTCACAAGTTTCTCCGTTACTGCTTTGCAAAACTGATAAAGTTCTGATTAATTCAAAATTGATTGAGTCTGGAGTTCAGCCTTGATCAAATCCATGGGCATTTTGTTTCGTTCTGTAGTACATAAATTGTTCAACGGGCTAAAACTTCTCTCACAAAAGGAGTTGTTAGTTGGAATTAACAAATCAAAAGCAACTATTTTCTTTAAATTTACAAAATCATTAGAAATGTTGGTTTTAAATAAATTGGGCCAGATTTTATCGTTTGGTAAGTCTTTCGGAAGGACCTCAAAAACACCTTGCAGACTTGTTAACTCTGTATAAAAAGAATAAATCTTAGCTGCATCTAGATTTTTTAAAATCTCAGGAAATTCAGAGAGTATTCCCCTGTCAATTTCAATTCCTATGATTTAAGGGACAAAAGCTCAAACTGCTTGTACATTCCATCCTTCCGCGGCGAACACGTCGTGCTTGGTTCGGCCTCTTGGCCACCGTGGTGACTTGAGTTTGCGAAAAAAAAAACTATTATACGGGAATTCTGGAACAGTAACGCATAATTACTGGACACGGGACTAGAAACAAACTTCAGAGACATTCCCGGATTTCCCGACCATCTGGCAACCCTAGGTGTAACTCATAAATCGTCAGTAAAACAAAGATTCTTATCGTGGGACTCGCTTTGGCAGGACCTTGTCTGGGAGTTTTAAAGTGAAGATGATGTTAGTGCAGTCACTGTTTAAAATTACTTGATTTTACTGTATCTCAACAAGGTCGGGGCGTACCATCATTCCCACAATCGGCATCTGCCCTCAGCCACTTCAGTCTCAGTTCTTCTTCTTCCTGTCCAGTGTTATGCCTGGTGGCCTGTTACGGTCTCAATCCATCTTCTTGGTGGTTCCTACATCTCTGCTGCCTCTGGGATAGTATTTGAGAATTTTCCGTGTGATCCCGTCCGTCTTCATCCTTAGTACATGGTCTGTTCAAGATGTTCTGTAGGTTTGTACAGTTAGGAGAATTGGTTTTACTTTAGTTCTTAAATAGTTCTTTAAAGATTTGATAAGATCTCTTTCTGTCTCGTAATGTGTAGCCAGCTGTTCTCCTCATGAATCGCATCTCAGCCGCCGTTAGTCTCCGTTCATCATCTTTGTGTCGTGTCCAGGCCTCGCTGCCGTGCAATAGTGTAGGTTTAGCCAGGATGTTATATAGCCTGATTCTTGTGTGCTGTTGAACAAGAGATTGTCTGAAGGTGTTATTTATTATTCCTGTAACTTTCCTGAATTTTGTTGCATATCGGTTTCTAGGGTGTATCTGAGGTTGCAACCTAGGTATTTAAATTCTGCTAATTTTTCTGTGGGCGTGTTGTCTATTGAGATTTTGGTTCTTTTGTGTTTTTTTTCCCGACAAAGGCCATAACGTAGGTTTTATGGAGGGAAATCTCCATGTGTTCTTTAGCTGACATATGGAGGTTTTATACCGATCTCTGCAGGTCATCTTCTGATTCAGCAAAACGCACTTAGTCATCTGCAAACAGTAACGTATCCAGGTTGGTCTGTCTATTTTTATTCTACCATGGGGGTTTCTGTCGCCAATCACTAATGATTTTTGTGGATATATATATGCTGAATAAAAGTTGTGATAAGCAACACCCTTGTCTCACTCCTCGATTAATGGGTTTCCATTCCGACAGCTGTTGTCCGGTTCTGACTGCGATTACATTGTGGCTGTAGATGTTTTGAATTGCTTTTATGATCCGTGGTGGGGTGTTACTTTCCGCCAGAATTTGCCAAAGTTTTCTTTTGTCGAGTGTATCAAAAGCTTTTTGAAATTAATAAATTCCAGTCGTGTTTCCAGATTAAAATCTTTCCTTTCCTCAGTTAGCATCTTGAGTGTGAAACAGCCATCTGCACATGATCTACCCTTCCGAATCCCATTTTGTTCTTCTCCAAGAAGTGGTTCATAAAATCTTTTGCAATTTCGATTTAATAATGCTGGAGTAAATTTTATAACCAGCATTGAGTAAGCTTATTTCTCTATAGTTATTGCAATCCTTGACGTCGTCTTTTTTGTGAATTGGGATGACAACTGCCCTCCCCCTGCTTTGAGGTGGATATTCTCCTCTGCAATCCTGTTGATAAAGTTCAACAGCCGTTCTTTAAATGTCCTGTTACTGAATTTAAAAATTTCCATATGAATTCCATCCTCTCCTGGAGGTCTGTTACTTTTACAGGCTTTCAGCACTGATTCTAACTCTTTGTGGTGAATGTCATCTGGGCTGTTAGTCCCTGGTAGTGACATTACCTCCGGTTCATTGTCTGCTTGATTTCATAGCAGCTAAATCTCACGACGGGCTGTGTCAACTGGACGTGACTATCGCTGCCACCTGGAGTGGCACGTGTGTGCAAACACGGAGCTGAGCCCACAGACCACAATATACTGCATCTTCCCGCCGCGGCATCGAACATCCATCCTTCTCCTACCCCCACCGTGGCGTCTTCTCTCTCGCCAGTACTGGCAGCAAAACACATTAACAATCAGTATATTTACATTTAAACTAAATCCATATTGGCTAAAAACCTGACATTTCATTCATAAAACCTCCTTCAGTCTCACTGTCGTTGGCGCGCACACAACCCCAGGTATCAACAGCGGCTAGGCAACTGGCGTTTTCCCTCTTCCTGCGGACGCTGTCCCATCTGCAGCCGTTTTCGGATCGCCGTCGCTTTTCAGCTAACATAGAGCGACACGTTTATATCAATGTTTGTATCGACGCTGCAGTAAATGTATTATTAAATTAATGTAGTGGTGCCATAACAGTACAATATGTAATAAAAATTATTCTGAAAGTTGGATAGTGTTGCTATTACCACTTTGAGGCTTATTTAGACTCAAAGAATTAGAAGAAACTCTATAGTCAGATATTAACAAGAGCAAGTGACACAATAAAAGGGATCAGAAATGTATCTCTCCGATTTTCACCGTCCCTACTTATAATTCTATTATGTATAATATATAAATACAGCTTTTCGATTATGTCTGTGGCGATACATCTAACATGGTAGCGTCGGCAAAGCTTTTTATACTTAACAAGCTTAAACTATTAAATCATTGCTTGATGTTATTACAACCAATTCTCAATACTTGTAAAATTGATACACATATTTGGTTTTGTTTTGAGTTATTTCCAAATATCTTTGCAAACAGAACGATCTAATTATGTTAAAAACAAAAAGAAAAATTAAATCTGAAGGTGGCCGTGACAGGATAGCTGAATCCATAATTTAAAGCAAACACAATGATTAGAATTTGAGCTCAAATGCTAAAAAAATTACAGTGGTATGTACACAGACAAATGTCACTAAAACAGTAGTTAAAATTGCTTATAGTGCTTATGATACCAGAAAATCTTCAAATATAGAAATTGAAGTTTCGAATCTTTTTTGAAACTTTATCTCTGTGTTATAATCAAACATTCATCGATAGTCTTAATTTAGTAGGTATACGACAGTGCAGAAAGCGAAGGTGTGAAAAATTGCTGTTGTTAGATTTAAACAGATTATGAAGAGGCGGTGATCATTTACGTGGTGACACCTTCCTGACTGTTCTTTTATGCTACATATTCCACATTATTTTCAGGCAAACATTTCGCTATCATGATATTTCTCTGCAAAAAATTCTCAGAACGAGAAAATATACACACTTCCATTTAGTTGAATCCTTTAAAATCTCATGATCAAGATAATGCTCAAAATCTTGTAATTTTAAATGAATTAGAAGAAAATTGTAGAAACGAAATTGAGACATTCTCTGTAAGCTTGTGAAACTGAGCACATCTGCAACTCATCGGTCAAATGATGTTCACTCAATCGGTAATAGCTTCGAGTCTATAACACAATCACGATATCATAAACTTTGAGAAAAAGACAACATGTTGGGCGAAGGCATGATATCCAAGATGTGTGAAGCAGATATACTACAATATTAATAAAAAAAAAGTTGATGCCAAGAGGTTATGGTTAGTATTATAGAATTTTATCAAATACTGAAGCTAGTGTCAGTGCAGTTTTCAAGCAGACAACGTGCCCATGTCGCTGCTATCTTGCGACCTTGTAGAACCGCGCATGCGCGACCAAGGGGCGTGGGCGGTTCACCAGCTTCCTGTCGAACTCCTGCTGTTCTCTAAAGCTTGGGAAACTGCTTGTCAAGAAGACAAGCGTACAAGTGTTAATATCACTCCACTGGTTTCAGTCATGTTATATGTATCTCTCGTTTTTTATATCTTACGATGTTGATGCCCTTCACTTTAACCATGTAATGCATGTTTTTGTTTTATTGCAAAAATAAAAGTATATTGTGGATACTATTTAGAGATAATATAGCAAGAAAAAAATTACTAAGAAAATCTACGATTAAAATTAATGTGATTAATCAGTGAATAACTGTCATTTCTTCCAGTCACGCGTCAAGGATACAAAAACTTTTAGCTTAAACCATGTGTTTAACGTAGTACACTTGAAAAATGTTTTTCAAATTAAATGACACAGAAATATGGCCACTACATGTAAGTTTTTTGCCAAAACACACATTCCTGATCATCTGTGCGCGTCAAAGATAATATTGTTGTATCAACAATTTTCAGCCATTTGTTAACAATCTCAGGTAATAAACAATGAATATATACAAGCAGTTAAATGATGCATCAGTTCCATATTATAAACACGGAAAATCGAGAATGTATCATATCAGCTAAATTACACGCTAAAATATTAAGTAAGACTAAGTGATAAAATCGGGTGTATAGAATCGAAGTACGATTTATTTGTAAACCAAAAGAGATGAAAGAGTGAGATAGACTTTAAAAATAGATTGTTTATAATGGAAACAGAGAGGTGGCGATTGTACAGTGTGATGATGGAGTATCCAGCATGCAGGAATACAGGAACAGCTACGCAGAACTTATTGCCAGGTCGGCTACAGCAATACGGCCAATCGCATCACTAGGCAATGTTAACTTTGAATATAGGGGGAAAAAAGCCCCACTTATGTCAGTTCTGTAAGTAATAAGCATTGTTCGCGATGTGAATACTATCTGGGAGCACAGTTAGTAATTTAACTTGATTATCTCACGTTGTGAGTCCAAGAGTAGAAAATTGTTTTAAGTCTCTGTACTCAGAAATCCGCTGCCACGTTGGGTTAGTTCGCTGCGGCACCGTGATGGTGTCCGGCTCTGACGCGGATTTAGATGATTCGGCTCCTGATGGGTAAAAATGTTTGATTATTAGATTTTGGCCGGCAGAGTAGGAGAAGTGGTGGTGCACAATCCTGGATTAAATAACAAACCTCTCCGCAGTGTAGTGAGAGTATTCGTCCGACGGCCTGGCGGCTCTGAGGTGTCTTCCGGCAGAGTAGGTCTGAATGAGCCGAGACCGGATTTCATCCTCTCCCTTTTTCACCTACTATTCACAACATTTACACACACTATCACTTACACAAAGACCTACGACGCTGTCACTTTTGGGAAGACAACATGAAATCAGCCCAGACGTTGCTATGGAGAGGTAAACATCCTCTATGGTAACCGCCTACGCTCGGCCACAGGCAAAGTGTTCATAAGAAGAAGAATGTACAGAACTAGCAGAATAACCGGCGTTGCACGGTCTAGTTTGTTTTTATGCACCTAACGAGAAAGATGTCTCAAGCATAATCAAAGTCAATCTTGCCATTTTTCAAATTAATGCAAATTTCTAATCACCCGCACTTTGCCTAGAAAGGGGCGAGAAAAATGTGTACTAAGTTTCATTAAATTCGCATCAGCCATTTCCAGAAATAATGGAAAACGTCGACTCACCCGCACAGTGCCCAGAACAGAGGGGCTGAATGTTGTAATACGCAATGTCAATTTTCATTTTGCTTCAGGATTCATTTCAACCTAATCTCAACATCCGCTAATTTTGCTTCTTCAAAATCGGACCACCACATACATGCATCTGTATCTAGAAATCGAGAGTTTTGATGAGCGATATCACTGGTGCCTCGCATTCGGAAAGCCGGGTTTTTTAATCCCTGTCCGGCCATCCATATTTCAGTTTCAAGAAATCGCACCTTCTATGGGGTTTAAAGATTAAATAACGAAAATTTAAGGAAGGACTCGGTAGATGCCATAATATTTTTACGAAGTGGTAAATTTGTTTTAGTGACGAAGTATGCAACATCTAGTTCGTATTACATCTTCGGCATTTCTGACGATATGTTCGGAATTTCATTTAGTGCTCAGATGTCATGTAACGTAGAAACATATGACAAATCGCATATGTCAATTCTAATACTATAAAACGGTAAAAACTCAAACGAAATTTGCTCACAAGTTTTTGAAGTTTTGTTTGGAACAAATATACACGAATTGAAACTTATAGATATATATAGTCGTAACAATAGATAATGGATTACTTATCTTTTGAGTGTGGAGAGTAGGCTTCAAGAACTACTCATCTGTTAAGTTTATTCCAAACGATGCTCTTTAGTGAGTACTCGGATGTAGAGACAATGGCGCTTCAAAATAATCAAATGGCAGATATTCAAGTTAATTAATTAAATCACAGATACTCTTAGGCATTTGAAATGAAAATAATAAAAAATAACGACAAGTTCCTCAAACTTGGGCTTGAACTTATTTAAAGAAAATAATGCAGTTGATTAAGATATAAATACAGAAACAGAACTGAAGGCTTGGATAAATGCGTTGTCGGATCACTGAAGATTCAACAGCAAGAGCAAAAATTAACTTTCGAGAACTATGTACAGGTGTAGAGTATGAAAAATCTTTTAAGTGTTCAAATTGCTTGCCATTCGTCAGCAAGAAAATAACGACGTTACAATGAGAAGTATTCATGTAGCGCCAAATTGCAATGATAAAAAGGTGAACCATTACATAATCGTGATTCGATACGTAATCATAAATTTAAGAAAAAGATGTACAGTATTTTCATGAGCCAACTATGTTGTAGCTACGAAGGTACTGAGTGGAATTTTCAGCTTGTATTGATGTTTTCAAACTTACAGTAAATAATTCGATAGAAGGGCGATGGAGTGAATGGATCTCAGACATGAGAACGGGACGGGTCGTTGTTCGCATCACGACAGGAGGTTAGGCCTGAGTAACCGCGCTTCTGCGTGGCGTTGGCAAGCGTGGGCAGTCAGCTGAGGCGGGGAGAGATCTGCCACCCGTAAAACTGCTGTTTGTTAAAGTTAGATGAAGCAATCTTTCTGTGCAGTCTCACTATGTTGACTGGCAACCAACCAAGGTAAATCATTATCATCATTATCAGCCAGTTAAATCATTAACTGATGTGGCCTCTTAAAGTCAGGGTTTCAAGTAGAACCCAACCAGTTTCCTCCAGGTCGAACGATCTTGGGTGATCCTCTGCCAGTTGACTCCGACAACCCTGCGTATGTCCTTGTCTCATCGGTCTGGTGGTCTTCCTCTTGGTCTGTGGTGATCTCTAGGGTTCCACTCTAACACTATGTTTATCCATGTTTGGTCTTTTTATGGCCGGCCCATTGCCAATTCAAGGATACTGTCTTCTCTGTGATATCTGTGACCTATATAACTGACCTAATTGTTCTTTTCTTGTCTTCCCATAGCTCTTTGGGTAGTTTTTATTTTACTTTTTGTAAGTTAATTTAGAGCGCAGGTCAGCACAGGAAGAATGCACTTGTCATAAACTATTTGCTTTAGATTTTTGGGCATTTTAGATTTCAGGATAATAGAATTCCTCCCAAATACTTGCTATCCCAGTTTGATGCTGCGGAAAATTTCGTGTCTTACATCACCTCTCATGTTTACAAGCTGGCCAAGATAAATGTAGTGATTGACAATTTCTAAAGATTCATTATCTAACTGTACACTCCCCTATGTGGCCCATTTGTGAGACATAATTGTTTTTGTAAGATTCATTCTTAGGCCAACTGCTTTAAACTCGTAGGCGAGGTCGGTAACCAAGGTCATTAGCAACAAGCGCAATGTCATCAGCAAATCTTAAGTTGTTAAGTGTTCTGCCATTCATTCTGATTCCCTTTTCCGTCCATTCTATCTTTGACATCTCAAAGACAGCTGAAAATAATTTTGGAGAGATGGAATCACCTTGCGATGCGGAACTCAGTGGTCGATTCTCTAACGTTGACAAAGGTTGAGGAGGTGACATAGATGTTATGGAGCACTCTATTATAAGCTGTATCAACGCCATGTTCAGTTAAGGGTTGCAGGACAGCCTTGTGACTTATTGAATCAAATGCCTTTTCGAAATCTACAAAGGCTACACAAAAAGGCACCATGGTAAATACCGTATAAAAACTCATGAATTGCACTGAACTTCAGTTTTTGATCAGACCTGAAACGATCTGACAGCGAAACCTGCATTGATTAAGAGTTCCTCAGTTCCTCTTATCAAAGTGAATTTAAAATGCTAGCTGAGTGACATCTTATCAGTTTAAAATCATGTATGTTGTATATTAGAATCTTTTTAATCATGAATGTTAAGGTTTATATGTTTCAATGATATGTTTTGTTGAATAAATGATAAATTGTGAAACACTGCTCATTGTAAAACGTTTTAATTTTCCCTCATGATCATTGATTCCAAAAGTTTTTCTATTTTTTTAATTTACTATTTCAATATGAGCAACCATTAAACGATTTATGCCAGTTTATAATTTAATGCAGAACTGAGGCTAGTTTACCGGCCAACATTGTCAGAATGGGCTAGTAAGAAATATTCTGCAAACATTCTAGACCTTATTTATCAGTCAGTTGTATGAATTAACGGTTCCTCGAATCAGCATTGTTAGAAAAAAAAAATCCAATATGTAATGGTAAAAGGTAGATAAAATAGAAAAATATAACATACAAAATGAGAAAGGAGAATCCTTAATGAGTAATAATAAAGTAATTTATTTTTGCAGGATGCAACAACATCAGAAAAATATGTGAGGAACGTGTTATTCAAGTCGACAACATGACTTTAAGCAAGATTATTCATGCGAATCTCAGTTAGTAGGCTATATGCAATATATTTAGGATGATACGGACAAGAGAGGCCAAATTGAGAGTGTAGTACTAGATCTTTCAAAGGCTTTTGACAGAGTAGGTCATAAAATGGTTCTATATAAGGTAAAAACTATCGGAATAGATGAAAAAGTGATTTTTTTTAGAAGAAGAAGAAGAATTCTTAAAATTAAAGCAAAAAGTTGGGGTAGAAAATGCAGTATCAAAAGAAGTGAAGGGCCACTGGGTAGGACCATTGATATTCATTATTATGATGAATGATTGAGTTGAAGGTATACTATCAGAAGTTAGATTGTTTGCAGATGACATAACGCTACAAAATGGAATCAGAACGGTAGAAGACTGTGAACAGCTGCTGATCTGGACAGGATAAAAGGGTATCTGTCGGGTGCGCCAAAATGGGATGAAGATACACGTAAATAAAAGTCAGCTTATTGCGTACACAGATACAAACCTATAGGTTTATTATGGTTATTAGGTGTGGAAGTAATTGCTTGTTGAAGACTTGAAATTAAATACCGTGGAATAACATATGATAACAAACTAAACTTGGTAAGACACATTGAAAAGATGGTAGGAAAAGGTTTCAAAATCCTTCAGTTGTTGGAGTTATGAGGCGATGTAACAGAGAATTAAGGGAATTGGGTTAGAGCCAGTGTTTCCCTAAGTGTTCGCCCCAGTTGATCGTAGGGGGTTCGCGACAAGATTTACGTAAGGGCGGACTGGCTATCTCAAGCGTAGTATGGAATCCACATTTTGGGTATCAAATTCAGGATTTGGAGGGGGTGCAAAGAGGGGCTGCTAGATTTATCTCTCGAAATTACCGCAGAACGCCATCAGTAACTGATATGATAAAGGAGCTGGAATGGGTTTTATTGGAAGATAGGAGGACGGTGAAGAGAGTCATGGGAGCGCACAAGGTGTATTTTGGTGATGAGGCGTGGAAAGATATTGGTGGAAGAAGTAGTAGAGGTGCATGGAAGGTAAAAGATGACGATGACCTTTTTGGAAGATACGAGGACGGTGAAGAGAGTCATGGGAGTGCACAAGGCGTATATTGGTGATGAGGCGTGAAAAGATATTGGTGGAAGAAGCAGGAGAGGTGCGTGGAAGGGAAAAGGTTACCATGACCACAAGCTAACAGTCGATTTCAAAAGGTTTTTACTGTAGTATCGTTGTATCATTTAACGGAAGTAAATTTCACAATTTATTGTTGTTTTACTCTTTGATATAGCAGCTTGATATACGTACCGTGTATTTTAATGTATTATATTTCAGAAAACTGAAGAAATAAATAACAAATGTTGCATATTAAAAAAATAACGTTAACAGTGTAGTGTGATTTTTATGGGTATATTTTGTGGTTAAGAAGGTAGTGTTTGTCTAAGACGCAGATTGATCTGTGGCGCCTATCTCCTCAGCCCAAACTGCTTGATTTTTTGTGCCGTTACCCGTTCACATAGAGGACGTAATAATTTATACCGCAACGTTCAGCTCATAAGCTTTCAAACTGTGAAAGCGCCATACAAATCGTGACGGTAGTAGCAAATACACAGACACCACCCGCTTATCTTTATATATAAAGATGAATGTTTGTTTGTTTGTTTGTTTGTTTGTTTGTCTGTTTGTTGGTTTGTTGGTTTGTTTGTTCTTCATACAAATCCACAGTTTTTATCCGTTCTCGATGAAACTTTGCACACATATCCTTTGAAACAAGGAGAAAAATACTGTCTACATTTGGTTGAAAAATTGTCTGTATAAATAACACATTTGTCTCATAACTTCGAAATATGGCGGTAGACAGACACTTTGGATGTTGACGACTCCGTACCGAGTTTCTGCGTAGTGGCCTGGCAGCTGAGTGGATAAAGCGCTGGCTTACGAACGTCGTGGTCTCCGGTTCGAATCTCCGTCGGGGATAAGGTTTTTAAAAATTGTTTTTCATCGTAAGAGTCAGGCCTGGGCCGTAGGTTATTCGAATTGAATGTTAAACCGTAGATATTAGAAAGTTAGGGGTGCAATGCGAGGCAAATCGTAGGTATTCTTGCAATGTTGTAGGTGTATACTCTTTTACGTTATAATGATCCCACGGGTTTTGTTCGCAGTCAGTGTGTGTGAACCACAGTAATCTTTATATATAAAGATGAATGTATGTTTGTTTGTTTGGTTTTTTTCTTTTGTTGGTTTGCTTGGTCTTCATACAAATCCACAGATTTTATCCGTTCTCGATGAAACTTTGCACACTTATCCTTTGAAACAAGGAGAAAAATACTGTCTACATTTGGTTGAAAAATTATCTGTATAAATAACACATTTGTCTCATAACTTCGAAATACGGTGGTAGACAGACATTTTGGATGTGGACGATTGCGTAGCGAGGTTCCGCGTAGTGGCCTGTCAGCTAAGTGGCTAAAGCGCTGGCGTTCGAACGTCGTGGTCTCCGGTTCGAATCTCCGTCGGGGATAAGATTTTTAAAAATTGGTTTTTTTATCGTAAGAGTCAGGCCCGGCCGTAGGTTATTCGGATTGAATGTTAAACCGTAGATATTAGAAAGTTAGGGGTGCAATGCGAGGCTAATCGTAGGTATTCTTGCAATGTTGTAGGTGTATACTCTTTTACGTTATAATGATCCCTCAGGTTTTGTTCGCAGTCAGTGTGTAAGTGTGAACCACAGTAATCTTTATATATAAAGATGAATGTATGTTTGTTTGTTTGGTTTTTTTCTTTTGTTGGTTTGTTTGGTCTTCATACAAATCCACAGTTTTTATCCGTTCTCGATGAAATTTTGCACACTTATCCTTTGAAATAAGGAGAAAAATACTGTCTACATTTGGTTGAAAAATTATCTGTATAAATAACACATTTGTCTCATAACTTCGAAATACGGTGGTAGACAGACATTTTGGATGTGGACGACTGCGTACCGAGATTCTGCGTAGTGGCCTGTCAGCTAAGTGGCTAAAGCGCTGGCTTTCGAACGTCGTGGTCTCAGGTTCGAATCTCCGTCGGGGATAAGATTTTTAAAAATTGTTTTTCATCGTAAGAGTCAGGCCTGGGCCGTAGGTTATTCGGATTGAATGTTAAACCGTAGATATTAGAAAGTTGGGGGTGCAATGCGAGGCAAATCGTAGGTATTCTTGCAATGTTGTAGGTGTATACTCTTTTACGTTATAATGATCCCTCAGGTGTTGTTCACAGTCAGTGTGTGAGTGTGAACCACAGTAATATTATTATAAATACGGAAGTAAGTCTCTGTCTTTTTGTTACGTTTTGACGACTAAATGGCTATATCGTTGTGATGTAATTTTATAAGGAAATGTGTATGAAGGGCACAGGATATTTTTTCCAGTATGATTAACAGTTGTAGTCACGAAATTTTGAGATCTTATCGAATAGTGACAGAAATATGTTGGAAATTAATTCTCTTCAAGAGGCAGGTTCGACGGTAGAATGATATAGCGATAGCTTTCCTGTCATATTATGCCGACTCGATGTTGTTTGGGACTAATCCGTCGTTACCAACAACTTACTATATTTAATTCTGGCAAAAAAATTCTTAATCCACGCGTACGAAGTCGCGGGTACGAGGCTAGTAGATTTATATATGCAAAGGAAGGACGCGTGCTTCTAACATAATTTGCAAAATTTTCCTCACTGCTTCAGGTCGCTGCTGACATCATCACGCTTCAATTACGACTTCAGTACGCTCCCAACGTTCACTAGAGAGTTTTGATAGTTTTCCGAAGCTCCTGATTGAAGTTCTTGCCATATTAACATCGACTTTTTATTCTTTTTATCTTTATTTATTTATTGCTATTTGGAATACATTTTTTTCACTTCTGTATTTTCATTTCTTTTGGGACTTTCTTGCGTATCTTACATACACTCACAGAAACACACACACACACACACACACACACACACACACACACAGAGAGAGAGAGAGAGAGAGAGAGAGAGAGAGAGAGAGAGAGAAAGAGATAGTGAGAAACATATTTTGTGGGAGTGTACACATAAGTTTGATAATATGAAAACACACACATGCACACACTTAAATACTAATATATATGGTTGAACGTGTACACATACGTTTTGTCTTATGTGTATTTACAATTTATGTTCTTACATTTAACTTTAACATAGCTGGTTGGTTGGCCTTGTGTTTACAATTTAAGTTTATACCTACATACACAATCGCATCCACACACGCACATACGCGTACTTATGAGCAGTCTTCTACATTCGTACTCGCATACGGATACATTTCTCATTTAACACCTTGTGTGTACAGAGTATTTTTACAAGCATTTACAGTTTTAAATGACATTCGCTCCATCTCATATACAAATACAAACATTCATTACATTTATACCCTATGTGAAGATCTCTTATATGCACTTACAATATGTGGTATTTTGGAATGCAATCACTCCTGATACATAATGGAAACTTTTATTATCTGCATTAGCATTTACGCTATCATGCGTCATGAATTTGCTTGAGACATTTTTCACATTCAGTCAACCTTTCCTGTTTGCTTTAGTAATAGGCGGTGGGGTCTCTCGTGCGGTCCGTCTTCTAGGTCACATTGTTCCAGAGTGCAAATTAGACGGTTCTCCCCGTCTTGAATTTTCGCGTAGAAAATCGCAGTCGTTTGTTTGCTCTGGAAGTTTTGGCATTCCCGCTGCAATGTGGAGTTCATCGGTTGGGAACCTGAGTGGCAGGTATAACGCTTTCTTTCGAACTATGTTCGGCAAGCGTAGTAGGTGATCAATGTGTTTTGAAGCCGCATACGCGCCAATGAGGCCTCACTAGCACCTGATAGATGTGGAGGTTTGGGAAAGCGTACTGTTGTTGGTTAGCACCATACAAAGCGCTCCCAGTCTCTACTGAACCTTGCGACGTGTGTCCAACTAGTGTGGCTTCCACGTCAGCTTTGTGTCCAGAGTTCGCCCAGGTATTTTGCCTTTATTACACCTGGGATACTTTCACCGAAGAGTCTGATGATCTGGTTCTTTTGACCGTGCACTTGGTGGACTATTCCTCGATGACGTCAAGTAATGCTTGTGGGCTTCGGCCAACCAGTCTCCGGGAACGCGACATGGCGTAGAGAGGCGTGTCGTTGGTATATAAAGTGGTACTGACTTTTTGCCTCATTGGTAGGTCGGTCTTGTATATTGCGTATAGCACAGGGCATAGCACACTGCTCTGAGAGAGACCGGCGCGGATGTGTCTTTTCGATGAGGCGGTGTTTCCCATCTTCACCGACAAAGTCCGGTAGCTCATAACCAACTTCAGGTAGAAGTACGGCTCGCTTATGGTTGCCATTTTGAACAATAGTCCCTCATGCCAAGCCATGTCAAACACCTTTGCCACTTCCAGGAATACCACTCCGCAGTAGTTGCTACAGTTGAAGGTGGATATCGCTTGATGGGTCGTGTTACTCTGCCGGAATTGTATCTCCTTCCTAGATCAAGATGCATCATCAGAAGACGTTCAGATACCTTATTCAGGTTTGGTAGAAAGCTTACCCGTCTGTAATTTTTAGGTACCGATGTATTTTTGCCACCCTTTGGGATGGTATTGACATCAGCGTCAAGTCGGCGGGGAGATTCTTCGTCGGACGATGAGGCTGAAAATTTCGACCAGCTTCAAGATAGCTTCAGCTGATGGGATTTTTAAGGCCCAGTTAGTTATGCCTTCGTGAACACGTGTCTGGTCTGGTGCAACCTTTCCACGACCTCTCGGAACTAAGTGGCCTCTTCGAGCTGTCATGTACGGTTGTAGGCAGTGCTTTACCATCTGTGTGTGTTGTTCATCACAAGGGTTTTCGATGGGTCTGCAGTTGATCTAGAAGTCATCAGCGGGCCGGTTTGCTTGCATACAAGGCCCAGTTCGCCCTGTAGATTTCGCATTCTGGTAAACTGATTGGTTTGCTCTATTTTTAAATTTTCTAATAAATTATAACCACTGAAGTTGGAATATAGACATAATAGTTGCAATATAACAACCATTTGAATTCTCCTATAAAAATTTTGAAAAATCGAATTAAAAAATGTCTCGATGTAGGAATCTAAAATCGTCAAAAATTGTGAGTAAACATAACGCAAATTCATGTCAGAAGAAGAGCGGATTAGGGGGGGGGGGGATGAAATCGGGAAATTGAAATAAACATAAGTGGTGCTGCTAATCACCAGACTTTTATATCAAGTCGAAGACATAAAAAGGCAACAAAATCTATGACAAGAGCAAGGCATGGTCAAATCTATCAACTGAAAAAAATTGCCCGAAAAAATTGGATGAAACAGAAATTTTCAAAATTGAAGTCCCTGCAAGAGAACAACTTGCGGGAAAAGTCATGCTAACTACAAGACTAATGTAAATAACAGAAAGATGATACTGTGAAATGTAGCAGAAATGATACCAATAGTCTAATAGTAGGTTAAATATAGAAATAAGTTCGGATGCGATAGAAGAAGTAAGGGAATTCTCCTACTTAGGAAGTGAAAATATAACTGATGTCCGAAGCAGAAACGATGTTAAAAGCAGAATAGCAATAACAAAAAGAGCCTTATGAAAATGTAATATTTTAATTTCAAATATTGATCTAGGACTTAGAAAGAACTCTGTGTGTAGAGCACAGCACTTTATCTTAGCGAAGAATGAGCTTTAGGAATACCAGAAAGAAGGAAAATTGAAGCATTTAAAATGTGGTGCTATGCTGAAAATTAAGTGGACAGATTATGAAACGAACGAGTTTTAGAAATTTTGGATGAGAAAAGAAGTTTTTGGAAGAGATTTACAGAAAGAAGAGACAGGACAGTAGGTCATATTTTGAGACATGCAGGATCGGTTGTTAGTGGAGGAAACAGTTGAACAAGAACTATAGAGGAAGGCAGAGATTAAAATATATGAAGCTGATAATTGAGGACGTAGTGTGTAAGGGGTATGTTGAGATGAAGGGGTTAGCGGGAGATGGGAAGGGATGGAGGATTGCAAAACCAGCCGAAAGACTAATGTCAGAAAAAAAAACCCACAAGAAATGTATTAACTTCTAAATTGAAAAGTATGTAGAAAACTGTATACTTCTAAAATTATAACATATTTATTCAATAAAAATTTGTATGTCTTTAGTATACGCATTCGTGCGTCGTGCTTTTAAATTTAATAAAGTTTTTGTTTGTCGTATGGATACGTTTTTCATATTTTCGAGGACTGCAGAATGTTTTATTACGTGCACCTCTCTCTTATACGTGAACAGTTATGCAAATTTCTTTTATTAGACTCGTTTTCATATTATGCTTATGCCTTGAATAAAACATTTGTTTCTTTTCACTTAAGCCTATACAAGTTTTACTTCTTATTCATTGTATTATGCAAATATTTCTTTTAAAGTAGCACTGTACGCATCAACTGGATATAGCGGTACTGCATACAAGGTCTTACATCTACATCTACATATATACTCTGCAATTCACAAAATTGTGGGTGGCAGAGGGTATGAATGAAACACTGAGCTTCAGCTAAACGCTTGAATATAGTGAATTAATCTCCTAGTAGCCAATATTTATATTTGTTTTCTCTAACTCTGTCGAAAGATAGTTCGGTTTTACAACGGAGCCAGCCAATCTACTGCCATTGATGACTACGGATAGATAGCGCCAGATAGGTCCCTGCTCATTGCAACAGTCTATCTAATTTGTAAACGTACTTATGATCTGAATTATTTGTTTATTCATTAGTAACATCCAACTATTTTCAGAATCTCAGTATCTAATTTATAATATGATCATTAACATTCTAATTCTTCGTATCTGCTAATTGTTAACATTTTTCGGCGTGTAAATAAAAAAAATCAACAAATATTCTCGAAAAGTCTTTTTTCTAAAAAAAAAACTTTCTAAAAAATTGAAATTAGCGGTATTATCTCTACAGATATGTTATTAGTTGCTTCCTGAAAAACAAAAATGAATCGTCGCTTATTCCACGTGCAGTCTGTGGTCAGAGAACATAGTCATGATATGAAACAAAGCAACGCGTATTTTTATGTCTGGAGTATCTAGGAAATTGATTGGTCTAGCGTGTAAGATCCCATCTGAAATGAATAATTTAACCAGTGAAAATTATACATGCCCAACAAACAGCAAAACCGATATGTTTTCACATCAAAATTGATGTCATGTTAGTAAAAATATCGATACTTCCCAAACAATTAACTGTCAATAACGGTTTATGGCATACACATAAATTTTTTGAACGCTAGAAAATGTAGTAATAATTTCACTTGGTTTTAGACATATACATCTCGCAGATAAAATGAAAATGAAGGACAGAGGTTAGAAGATATGTTGTTGTGAAAAGAATGAAGTGTGTTTTCTTCGTGTGGTGTCATAAAATTGTCTTCGTAACGCGTCATAAAATTAAGCTGTTTTCGTGCGCTGTCATAAAATTGTCTTCGTCTTCACTTCAAAGTATCTACGTCACCAAGGTAAGTGGCTTTTTTCACTGAATTCGAGATTTTAAAACACATGTGAATGGATAAATGATACTTATTTTTGGGAATAACTTAAACTATGAATTCTACCACAGTCATTGTGGAAATAGGTACTGCCACAAAAGCGCCAAGATTAAAGTAGGGACGATATGAATTGCGGTATTTGGTTTGATATCCCTTCTCCTGAAGCGATTGTTTAGACATTCCGTTTCAAATACACGATGTGGTGAATACATAATGATTCTAATTGTAGAAATACTTGGGCTGCTGTGTAAAGTACCGCGAGTTGAAAAAACTGTTATTTTTTGATGAAAATATGATTAACACATTCCTTACGCATTAGTATTCAATAAAAATTGTACGCGAAGCCGACAAAACAGATAAGACAAGAGTAATACAATGCAAATCGTCGGGTTACGTGTAGGCCTACATTTTTTCTTGAAGAGTAAATGCCAAGGAAGCAGTTAACCGTATTTTTTAACCCGAATTAGCTTTTTTTTCCCTTCTGGCCTTATTTTAAACATTAACCAATACTTGTTCTTACACCTTCGAATTTGAAACTCACATTCCTAAGATAAACTGATTACAGATAAAAAAAAAGCAGTTTTTAACTAGAGATATCATTAAATTTGATACTGGATACTTTAAGCTTCACTTCCGCAATTGGAGGATGCCTACGGCGTTCCGGTATCAGCCACTTGTTAGTTAGTCATAACCACAAGCCATATGTAATTAGTGTTATCTCATGTCGTGTTAGAATCATGTAATATTTTCACTATGCGTTTTTGGGGGATTCTATCATTACCGTGGCGCCACAATATGATGATTGATTCTTATAGAACTCGACAAAACAAATCGAAAATAAATAATAAATTTTTTTGATATCTCGCTTGGTTCTCGAGACACCGTATCTCAAAATTTACGTAGTTAGGTTGAAATACGGCCTGGACCAGAAGAAATATTTCGCTATAGCCAAATTTGATGATGAATTCTTACGTAACTCGATGAGACAAATGGAAAATAAATAAAAAAGTTTTTTGATATCTCGTTTAGTTCTCGAGATATTGTATCTCAAAAGTGATGAGGTTAGGGTGAGATCCGGCCTGGACCAAAAAAATTTTTTTCACCAAAATCACCATATCAACATTGTGGAAATGCACTACAGGTGTCTTATTTTCTTCCTAGTGATTGTTGTTAGGTTGAAATACGGCCTGGACCAGAAGAAAAAACATCAAAAGCAGAAGGAACTATACCTATGGCTGATTTTTAACATGCTATATCTCGAAAACCAAGCGAGATATCAAAAAAATTTATTCTTTATTTTCGATTTATTTCATCGAGTTCTGCAAGAATTCGTCATCAGATTTTGGCGCCACGGTAATGATAGAACTGCCGATAAACACATAGATGAATTGGTATTCTGATTGGAAGACCAATTAACTTGACCTCGATTGTTTGCTATGATTTACAAATCTTTATCATCCTCTACATATCTTAATTTCGAATGTTGCGCAACTAACAATTAGCCTTTTTTTTTTTTTAATGTCGATTGCCATCCTGTCTCCTCTTTCCGTAAGTCTCTTAACCAACCTTCTTTAATCTATTAATGTATCTAAAGACATGTTTATATCCGAGTTAAAATATCCTGTTAATTTTCAGCTTCCTTCTATAACACCACATTTCAAATGCTTCACTTTTCCTGATTTCTGGTATTCCTGAGTTTCTTCTCTTCCAGTAACACTACACTCCATAAACATCGACCCAGCTTTCGTTTTTAAAAAGAAGACCCTTCTACCTTTTACTATTAGACGTAATTTTTGTTTCAGTCGTCATTTACAATTTTACTTTTTTAATAACGGAGTTACTAACTACATTTGCACTGCTTCTTTCGTTTTATTCTCGTACTATCGCATTAAAACTGCCTATTGTTGCTTGTTTTTGCTAATTTTTCACACACTGAATTAGCTGTTCGATTTCATCATATAGTTTCTCTTGATCATCATCTTTTTACTGTGAAGCTGACGCATGCAATTGTGCTAATGTTGTTGGTAAAGGTTTAGTTTCTAAATCCAACGAAATAATGTTGATAAACTATTCACATTATGGGTATCAAATACCGGAGTGGGAAGAATTAGTCGCAGACGTACGAGTAGAGGAGAAGAAATAACCATGACTACAAACTAGCTCTTGATTTCAGCCGTAAGAGCGTTAATTTCCGCGATAACCTGTCCTCTTAAAGGTGGGTTTAGTAAATATCGAATATTTTAAGGAATTTCAGAGGTAATGAAAATAATAGAGTATGATAAAAAGTCGTTGCCTAACATGAGAGATATGCTTTAATCTAAAGCTCATTCGACCACACACTTCTATAATTTTCTTTATCTCTCAGCTACCTATAGCATTAAACCATAATGTTAGTATGATTGCATCAATGAAACATTAACCATGTAATATTTACGTGTTCCGCTGGCCTTTGAGAAGCCACCTTCCAACTCTGTATCCAAGGACAACAGTACTTTGTCTCGCCGCTTCGAGAGAGGGATTTCATGAAGTATGAAGGCTTCAGTAACGGCCAATTATTCCTTTGTCCTCCTAACCGGTGTTACAAAAAGATTCCAAACCATTTAGATTTAAGGTTAAGTTACTTACTCATTCGGAACTATGTATTTCATTTGTCAAATTGTTATAATAAGTTTTTATGTCATTCCATGTATATGTTATATACAACTCTTTAAATAATATTAAAAAAAATTACCTTCCCAACAGCCATTCATTTCTTATACCACTTCCCGCGACACAGTGGCACTAACATTCAATAAAACTAACTGAGAAGTGGTCTTGTTGAGACGATCTTTAGTTTAAGTGGCGGCAATTCCTGCTCCATACGATAAATTATCGAGGGAAATACTCAAAAAATTTAAAACAATTTTTTTTAAAAAAGTCGGTGAGAAGGGAATTTTTCTTTGGGATGTATGATCCATGATAATTAAAATTAAGTTAAAAATATCAGATTACCATTTTCCAAGATGTTCATTATAAATACCGCACCAGTAACACAGCTGACAGCTTGTGTGCTGTAGTCCCCAAACTATAAATCTTACGCGTCCTTCCGTTTAATCTTACGAATACCAGTAACATCTGACTGAAGTTTCGTTTCCCTCTTTCACTTCTCTAAGCTCTCTGAGGTATTTTTAATGAATGTTTCTATTTGTTTTGATCACCCCTCCGCAATCAGCCCGGAGATGGATTTGGAAATATTTTATTCAAGAAGAAAAGGTCATCATTATGTAACGTGGGAGATTTACACGTCCTCGGGATACCCTTCAGGACCTTTAATACAGTGCTTTCCCATTTCCTTTCTTCATGCAATTGATCATTTTAAGTCCACCACCTTCAAGGTCACCTCCAATACCAAGGGCAAGAGGATGTCCTGCGAACCTCTTTCGCGAGACAATTGTAAAGAAAATAAAGTCTCCCCCAAATCATTTATTCTAATTTTCAGTTAACCAGACGACCCGTGCGAAAGTTTCAAATATAAAATACGATGAACTGTGAGGTTGGTGGTTTGTAGTAGGTTGAGAGAAGAACCGGATCACTTGTGGCAATATCTTTCCGATTCACCCCATGTATGATATCCCGCAGGCCTCTACCTTGATGTAAACTCCTGAGCTGAACAAAACGCATACAGTTTATCGATATCTCTGTGATATGTGATGCTGCTATCTAGAGGTAAAGCGATCATAGCCCGTGTGAAAAATTTGCGATTAGGAGTTGTATAGCAAAACACAAATGTTTCCTTAACAGGAAAAAAAATGTCCCGAATGCTCCATACTGTTGAGGCGGTGGATACTACTACTAACAGACAGTAATTATCCACAATGATACAGTGGGAAGTGTGTGGGAACATGGTTAGCAGTTCAAGCCTTGTTTAAACATTGGCTTATTACAATTATTAGTGATAATGCCGAAACTTACAGAAAATGTTACAACTATAATATCAAATACCACCAATCCTGGTCTTACAAACGAAGATATGAATAATCTTGTTATCACAAATGATATAATATTATGGACCAAAACCTTGGTCTTGCAACTTAAACCTTCAATAACCCTTATAATTACAAACAATCCTACTTATACCAAATTATAGAAAATAACCAGACTGGCTCTTAATAATCTACTAGCCAAATACAATTTTATATTTGAGCCAGACCGCTAATGACGAGGTAGAAAGCGACACACTGGTAGTAGTAATTGACAGAGAAAATGACTAATATAATGTCAAATAACACCGGCCTCGATCTTGTAGATTAACGTATGAATAATCCTGTGATCACCGACAATTCCACGTAGGTCAATAACAGAAATAACGAGACCGGCTCGTTCTCATCTACCAGCATCTAACACTCTGCCAGTAGGACCAAACACAATTTATGGCTGAGGCAGACCGCTAACGACGAGGCGGAAGGCGACACTTGTGGTTGCAGCTGACGGCCACTACCTCCAATACCCTCCTAGGGCGAGAAGGCAGGTTTCAGCTCGAAAAGTACCACGCGGGTCGATCGCCACGGTGTTCCCGAAGCTTCGGCACAGCACTCTCGGTGAAGAGTGTATCGGAGAAATTCCCTCTCTGCAGGTGGTCGAAGCACGGTCGCGAGGGACCCACCAATTCACCAGAAGTATAATCCACGGGCAGTCCGGTCAAACCATCAAGCTGAGTCACGGCCACTGCGAGAAATACCAGGCATAACCAATCGACTGTTGACTGCCTCACTAACTGCTTCCTCCTGAGTCCCGCAACGCTATCACTCCGGGAAACCTTAGCGGAATGCCGATCGCGTGCCTCCAACTGCACGGCCACTCAGGGCCGACCGACTGAATCCCTGCCTCCCTGGCCGCCCGGTCCAACCCGGACCCCGCCGCCCCACCGGGCCTCCAGCGTCACGGCGACAAAGGGAAGCACTCTGCTTCCAACTGACTGACTGGCTGGCAGACTGACCAAGACTAACTGCCCCATCGGTTCCGTGTCCCCCCATATATACCCGCTAACGCCAGGAGCCCCAGCTCTCTCTAGCGGGGGAACACGAAAGAGGAAACAATCGCGAGCGGAAGAGAAGAGAAGGCAAAGATACAATAAGTGCCGAGCACGACTCAACTGTAAAAAACAAACACAGTTTACCGATATCTCTGTGATATGTGGTTCTGCTTATCAAGCGGAATCGCGGTCAACCCTTATTGACTCCAGCGAAGCCTAGTGGTTTGAATCTGAGCTGTAACCTTGATAGTTAAAATATCGAAAAAAATTATGCTGTTATCAAAGCAGGGCCTCTTATCTTTAAAATGAGAACTCATTTAACGATTTCGCTTAGGTATAAAGGGAGATAAATGACTCGTAACCAAAATACGCTTTTTAGTTAAGTATGAACGAAGATACAGGCTCGTGACGAAAAAATACCTTATAGAAATAATATAAAGTATTTTTTTTTTGTCACAAGCCTGTATCTTCCTTCATACTTAACCGAAATCAATTAATGAGGTGTCATTTTAAAGGTTATGGTCTCCGCTTTGATCAAATCGAATTTTAAGAAAGAAAGTTTTTAGAATTCGACCCTTAAAGGGCAAAAATGTTAATATGTCTAAAATTCTGTTTTCTGTGTTACGGGTCATTTATGTCCCCGGATACCTATCTGAAATCGTTTAATGAAGTATCATTTTAAACATTAAGATCTCCGCTTTTTTGACTTCATATACTAAGACAAGATTTTTCCGGAATTCGAACCTTAAAGGGCAAAAGTATCAATATTTTTGTAATGCGTTTTTGTGTCACGAGCCATTTATCTCATTCCAAATCTAACCAATACAGATAAATGAAGTATCATATTAAAGACTAAGATCTCCGCCGTGGTAACACTATATTTCAAGAAAGGAATTTTTCGTAATTCGACCCTTAAAGGGCGAAATGCCAATTTTTCAAAAATGTCCTTTTTTTGTCTCGAGCCATTTATCTCCATGGATATCTAACCAAAACCGAAAAATGAAGTAGGATTATGAGGAGCAATATCTCAGCTTTGTGACATCATATTTTAATAAATAATGTTTTTGGAATTCAACCATTAGAAGTAAAAAGTAAAAATTTGTCTACAACTAATTTTTGTGTCACGAGCCATTTATCTCCCTTAATATCTAATCGATATAGATAAAAAGGTAACATATTAAATACTAAGGTCTCCGGCGTGGTAACATTATATTTTAAAAAAGGAATGTTTCGTAATTCTACCCTTGAAGGGCAAAAATGTTAATTTGTCTAAAATGTGTTTTTTTGTTTCTCAAGCCATTTATCTCCCTGGATATCTAACCAAAATCGATACATCAAGTACGATTATGGGGAGTAATGTCTCAGCTTTGGTGACATCATATTTTAAGAAAGAAGTTTTTTGGAATTCAACCCTTAAAGGGAATAAGTATAAATAGTTCTACAACGCACTTTTGTGTCACGAGCTATTCATCTTCCCTGATACCTAACCGATATAGATAAATTAAATATCATATTAAAGATTAAGGTCTCCGCCGTGGTAATATTATTTTTTAAGAAAGAAATTTTTCGTAATTCGACCCTTAAAGAGCAAAAATGTCAATATTTCTAAAAAGCGTTTTTTGTGTTTCGAGCCATTTATCTCCCTGGATATCTAACCAAAATCGATAAATGAAGTAGGAGTATGAAGAGTAATAACTCAGCTTTGGTGACATCATATATTAAGAACGATTTTTTTTTTAATTAACCCTCAATGGGAAAAAGTATGAATGGTTCTACAATTTATATTTATGTCAGGAGCCATTTATCTCCATTAATATCTATCCGAAATAGATAAATGGGGTATCATTCTAAAAATTAAGGTTTCCGCTGTGGTAACATCACATTTTAAGAAACGAATTTTTGTAAATTGAACTCTTGAAGCGTATAAATATCAGTATTTCTAAAATGTGTCATTTATCTTCCTTGATAATTACATAAAATTGATAAACGAGGTATCATTTTCAAGATTGAGGTCTTCGTAAGGTCTTAGGTGCCATTACACCACATTTTAAGAAAGAAATTTTACAAAATTTTAACCTTAGAGGGCAAAAGTATTAATATTTCTACAATGCATTTTTCTACATTAATAAATGGGATATCGTTTTAAATATTAAATTATCCACTTTGGTCACATTATATTTTAAGAAAAAACTTTCTTCGAATTCAACCCTTAAGGGGCTCAATAAATATCATCATTTCTAGAACTAATTTTTTTTTTACCTCGCTTGATAAGTAACCGAAATCGATAAATGAGGTATCATTTTAATGACGAAGGTGGCTGCTTCGGTCACACCATATTTTATAAAAGAATTTTTTTGGAATTCGACACTTAAAGGGCAAAAGTATCAATATTATTTATACAACGTATTTTTCTTTAATTACAAGCCATTTATCTTCTTCGATACTTAGCCAAAATCGATAAATGACATATTGTTATAAAAATTAAGGTCTCCAGCTAGGTAAAATCATAAATTAAGAAAGAATTTTAAAGTGGTAGCGCGTATGAGACTGTTCAGACCCTAGATTGCAGCAGCAGATATCACAGAGATGTCACGAAATATTTTTTTTCAGTAAGTAGCTTTTCGGATATTTTTTTTCTGTTATGGAAACAATTTCGTTTTGCTATAAAATTCCAATGTAAAGATTTTATTCGCACAACAACAAATATCAGAGAGATGTTGATATGTTGTGTGCATTTTGTTCAGGTTGGTTGTATTCTGTTAAGGTCAGTGACAGTTTGTCATAAATACAGAGTTTTTTAAAATTTTGATAACTGTTTCGTAATATGTTGTCTGTATTTTGATGCGTACCTATTACACTAAAATAATAAATGTATGCTACAAAAGTACGGTTTTACTTTTCATTATTTTACAAGCATTCAATTTCAGTATTCATCGCATTTTATTTTCATTAATATCTATTTTTGTGTTAAGACACAAACGGTCAAAAAGTCAACGATGATCACATTATAACTGTAATATTGTATCCACAAAAATTTGCAACGCAAAGGAGACTGCAAAAATGACTTCTGACAAAGGCAATATTTTTTAAATATTTACTTTTTAAATGTTTCACAATTAAACTTGTAGTATTTAATGATAACGACTTTTTACAGTGAAAGTGATATTTATTAATACTCTTCAAAATAAAATACCTTTCATTAATAAATACTTGCATTTACTTATTTCCTCATTATTATATTACCATTCAATGACTGATCGTGAAATATTGGCTTGGGTCAATTAGTATACATGAATTCTTCATTTAAATATATAAGAGTTCCTTGTCGAAACCAAAGAGAAACTATCAGTAGACTTTCTGGTACCTGAAACATCTACGAGATGGCGTTAGAGCCGTTTCCTATATACCAAACACAATTATTATTATTTTTTTTCGTTTCCGAGATCCCAAATATATATATAAGAATTGCTCGTTTAAAGATATAAGATACAATTAGCCACACTGGAAAATATAATTGAATTACCATCTTTCTTAATAAAAAATTCCATCTTCTAAGATTTTGATTACATTTTAATAGTGCAAAATATTACTTGCGCAAAAGAAAACCTACTGTTCTCTTTTCCCTAACACGAGAATTGAATTATTTTGTTTGCACACATCCCTTTCTCGTTAAACTGATATTTACGTTTGAAATTACCTCTCACAATTACCATAACTAGCAACACATTTTATTCATCCCGAACAATTTCATTAGCTCTCTTAACATCAAAGTTCACATATTACTTGATCACAACATTTAAAACTTACAATGTCACAAAGCACAACTTCCTGAGTGCGCTCAACAGACTTTGTCCCAGTATTAAAATCATTAGGAACAAAAAATACCTTTCCATGCAATGGAATTACTGAAGCGTTCTTTTACCTATTTTCCCGGAGACAGACCGCAAATACTCTTATGAAGATTCAATCATTCTCTCCGAAACTTTATTAACAAATACCTCTATTTCAGAGACTTAACTCATTTATCTGACCGGCTGCGACATTCTCTAATACGACGTCAATTGTTACTTTGCCAATATTCTTTTCTTATCCACGGTTTGGCCTAACTGTCGGAATTCTTTTTTAATATTATTTTTTAACTTTTGATTGTATGTGCCCTACTTCACAATCAGTTAAATTCACAAAATTCAGAAAACTAGTAGTCAGCCTACGCCGACAGTTATAAGTTCTGTTACTAAAATCTTCCCTGAACTCAACATTTTTTTCAGACTCTGAACTTAACAACTTTTTCAGACTGTGACTCGAATTAGATTAAATTAAATTATCAGTTTCCTAAACATTTCACCCACATCGAACTACTTGCTACCATTTTGAGCAATAACAAGAACCAACAGAAAACTAAGCACCAAAGAACAAAGTCACTTATGTCAACAATACAAGGAAACGTTGGACTCCAGAACCAAACAACAACAAGATAAAAAAACATTGAAACATCTCAGAAACACAGCAAATTAATGATATTAATAAACCCCGCAGTTTTTTCCCCAAGAATGTATCTTCTTTCAGCAGAAAAAAACCCAGTTATTTTAACAGAAAAAATATTAAACACAACACGCACCAAGCGTTTTAGTCTTCTCGTAAAAAATACCTGCTTTGACTGTGTCTTCCTGTCCTAATAGGTAGCTGCAAACCTGACTAATATGCTTCTTCCGCCTTCCTCGCCGTCTCGTGTCTATGAACTAGCTCCTTTAGCCTTCGACCTAGTCCATCCGCTTCTCCAGCGTCCACCGTCTACAAAAGCGATATTCACAGCAAAATACTTGCTGTTATGGTCGCTAGACCTGACCCAGAAGTGGTAGATTACTGGTGTTAATTTCTGTTACAGGTAGCCTTGTTAAAATAATTTGTCCGTCAACCTTATGATTAACAGTAGCGTTATTTAATAAATTGAGGCAAAGGTATTCCAAAGAAAAGAAACCGTTAGGATTACTCTTTTTGTGTTCTTAATTCATTTTTACTGTATCACTAATTATCTTCGAATAACTGTCATCTTCATCTGAAACTTATGTAGAAACACAAAATTCTGCTAATACACTTTTAGATGTCATCTCCATTACTTCCTTTTCACGAAACAAAAATTCTTCCCATTGTGCCATACTTGCTACGTCAGATACCTGCTCTTTTTCCCAATTGTAATTACCGCTATCTTTACAGTCCCTCTTTTAGTCTTCATTAATCTTTTCAAGATATTTCTAATATTGTTAAGTGTCGTCTTTCCCTTTCTGCTTCACATTACTTTTATAACACTCATCTATTATACATTCAACCACAAGTGAGTGATTGGCTTCTATTTTGTAGTTGAGGTTTTTACTGTTTTCGTTAATTTTATATTTTCTTATATGGTATTAACTCTGTAAACTGATTTGTTTATCTTCTTATAGAGTAATTCAATAAATACAGCCCCCACTTCTGATCTTACAATTTATCCTGAAGTTAACTTCTCGGTGCGTTCTTTCATCATACCACCTATACCGTTCACTCTCATCACTGAATCGTTAATTATGTTCTCTTTTACTAACAGTAACTATTCCATTAATATTTTCTTTTGGTTCACAACGCCTAATCTCTCTTCTTGCTTATTTGTCTACTGATATCTGCCTTCTGTATTCTTGAAAGCTTCTTTCGCAGCTACCTGATTCATTCCATAATTATTGCGATGTTAATTTCTTCTTTCAAATTTGTATTAAAGTCCTTCAACTTGCAATCTCTTTACAGCGCAGAACTTCATTTATCTAACAACGCTACACAATACGAAAATTCCTACACATTGTGGCATTGATCAACTGTCATTCTATCTTCCAGGAATTTAGATAATTTTTATTGTATTAACTCTAATTTTTCGTCATCTCCAATGTGTTCATTCGGGTAATCCAGTTCTAAAGCTTTTTTTCAAGCGCTCTTCTTTGCTGTAATAACGATAGTACCTAAATCTACTTTTCTCTTTCCTAAAACAAGCGGAACAATTTTTTCATAAGCACTAGTTCCTTAATATCATCGAATAACAGCACAAAAGTTTCTACTTGTTACATGCCCTTCACAGATTTAATCTTGTTTAAATATTGTCAGTAATCAGGTAAATCATCATCATCATCATCATCATCATCATTATACTCATTGTTACAATAAGCTATTTCTATTCATAGCTCCTTCACATTCTTTAATTCACTATCAAAAATTGCCACTATCGGCTTCATTCTTGATCCAACAATGCGAGTATATTTCCTTGCTCATTTATTTCATTGATAACTTCTCCAATTCTGTTTGTACTACCTGCATCAAAACTGATTTCACATTATACTTAATGGTTTTGAATTGGTTTAGGTAGATTGTAGTTAACTTCAACCTCACGTATTTTGCTGTTTGATAACTCTTGCACACTTTCTATTTGCTCATTAACAACTTTCTTGATAGTTGCTTCTTTAATGGCAATATACTTGTATACAGAGAAACCGCACTTGTTAGTAGCGTCATGACACCGACTCTGGAGCACTGAGACTATCGGTATAGAAAATCAAAATGGCTGCACTAGTGGAAAAGTAATAAAAAAAAATGGCGGTATTTCTGATGGCGGGAAAATGTTGGCTTGAAAAATTACCATGTATATGTTATTTCCAACAATATTCAATATCTTAAATATCATTTTGTAGCGATAAAATGAATGAACATAATGTGAAATCTAAATCAAGCGTTGTGGATTGGGAATCTGTTAGCCCCTCCTCAGCTCCGGTGTTCCTAGTCTAAATTATTTTGCGGTTTTCATAATGTACCGTTAAGGATGACGAGGATGATGATATTTTGTAACTGGTTCTTATCTAAGTTTAGCAGTTATGTCAACATAATGTACAGATATGAATAAAATCCATTACAAGGGACATAAATTTCGGCACATCTCGTGGCTCAAGATGCTTTCGGCCCACAGTTCGAATGTCCTTTTAGCTCATGTTATGCTTCTTGATAACTACTTTCTGTTCTTTGACAGATGTATTGTTCCTTTTGACACATCGCTTAAAGCTGTTAATTTAAATATGATTATTTTTACCAAGATTAGTAAAAAGTAATTAATAATTACTAAAAATAATTAATTGTACCCAGACTACTATTATAATGATGATTCTGACTATCAATCCAAGAATCTGGAATATATGCGGGGCCGCTGATAGTGTTTTGTCTTCATATTATGGAACTGAGCATTTATTATGTAACATGACGCCATGCTTACGTAATCTTAAATAACAGTGTGTCATTAAAACGCTATATTGCATCAGATTCTGTAATTTTGTCCCTTGGACTCCCAGAATTTACCAGGAATTTCGAACAGCATTTTTACACGTTCTGTAGATATTTAGAAATGACATTATTAATAAAATACCTATCATGAAGTTTAACATAAAAATTTCATTTTTTCGTATTTTCTCGGTGAAAATCGTATTTTGGACTGGTATGACAAATTCGTACACGAGAACCACCCCTTCCCCTTTTTTTGACCCCGTATCTCAGAAATGGCTAAATATCATCAGCAAATGACATTCGTGCCTTGCAATGTACAATTCTAATCCATATAAGAAAGGGAAAATACGTATTTTCTTCGAGCTACAACGGAGGCTTGTCGGTTGCAGTTAGTTTGTAATGACCATCCTAAATCATTTATATGCAGAGAGTTCGCTGATGCATCAAAGACCCGGCGTGTATATATTGCCTGCATCCAAGAAACCAAATGGATTGGCTCAAAATCCAAGGATATTTGGGAAAGTCCGCAGGCAGGAACGGAGTAGCTATCGTTGTGAGTACAAAGTGCCGCGACTATGTCCCTGAGGCGAACCGTTTTTCTGACCGATTGATCGCTTGTGGTACCAAAACACTATGCATAATTTCATGCTTTGCCCTACAAACTAGGCGCTCAGATTATCTAAAGGAGGAATTCTGGAGCAACCTTGAAACGTACCTACAATATGCTGAAAAAAAATGAACTATTCTTCATCGGCGGAAATCTGAATGGACAAGTTTGAAAGAATAGAAACAGTTTTGTTAGAGTGCATGGTGGGCAGTGTTTTGCAGAGTAAAATGAAGATGGGAACAAAATCCTAGAATGTGCTGCGGCATTGAATTTAGCTGTGATTAGCACCTTTTACATAAAACGTCCGTCGCACCTCATTACCTTTAGCAGCGGTGAAAGGAATACGCAGATTTATTATTGGTTAATTCAAAAGGTTGTAACTTATGCAAAGGTTTTACCATCGGACAAAATTTGCGCGCCAACATCATCCGCTTCTCCTCAGCTAGATACGAAGTGGCAAAGGCCAAATAAGAGCACTACAGAAACATGTACAATGAACTAAATGCCACAGAAGGAGCAGAAAACATCTAGCGGCTAGAAGAAGAAGAAGAATTCCTACACTGTACTGATAGAATCTATTATCGTGATAGGACAGTCTTTCACGTAACACTCTCTCACGACCATCGCCAATCACAAAGTTGGATAGTGGAATCGTAAATTTTCTAATGTAAGAGCAAAAGAACGTCTTGTAACCGACCCTTTTAAAAATGCAGTAGATTGCTTACATACATAAAACAATCAGACATACTCATACAAACAGTCTAATAGTTAGAGTGATCTTATTAAGTGACATAGTTTTGATGTTTTTCTTTCCGAGATTTTTCCATCATATCACTTGTATGGTAGGAAAATTTTCTACGACATTGGGCACTCGTTTCACGCGAAGTACACAAATAAACAGAAATGTCCGAAAACAACAGTGAAGCTATTTTGAATTATTTACCTATGTAACAATATCACATATGATAGGGCAGGGACGGCGAACCTTTATTGATCCACGTGCTATTTATTCTAAGGAAATGTTGACTGAAGCTATGGCGTGCCACTAAACAATCATGTCTTAGTGATTAATGGGAAAATAAATAAAACTAAATATTATCATCTTAAAACATTATATTTGCAGCCAGAAATTTACATTTTTTATATTAAGCAAGTATAACGTCAACCGTTTTGTGTTTATTTACGTAGATGAAACTAGTACTATTTCTGTTGTTGCAAATTAGATGCCAAACAGTTTATATTAGGTTCATAGTTCGTTACTTTTAGCAGAATGCAAGCTGAAGTGGAGTCATCTGACAAACAGTTTCGAAGAGAGTCATTAATGTTATGCACTTCTGAAAATAATGACTCACAGGCATAGGCAGATGAAAATATTGTTAAGATAGTGAAAGCCAGCTTCTTAAGACAGCTAAATGTGTCTGGAATTGAATTCCAAGTTTCCATAATGATGGTATTGGCATTTTTACTCACATTGCTTGATAGTCTTGCTAATACATTTAATTCCAACTTCTTCCTCATTATGATGAATTTGTGAGTCCATAATTAACTACACTGGTACTCAATCAGATGCATCTCCATTTCTTCAGTTTCCAACCAATCAAATTTAGATAACTTCAGTTTATCGGGTGTAGTTACATCAGGATACATAATAAACTGGAGTGTTTCCGACAATTCTGTGAACTGAGAAAATTTCGATGAAAATTCTTCGATTGAAGAATCTATCTATAAAACGAAAACCGGATATATTTGAAGTATAAAAACTCGGAAACTACAGAGCAGATTTCGATGGAGTTTTCACCGTTTTAAAGATTAGAATCTCAATTGAAGTGTTTGGTATGTCTTATGCTCCAACGTAGCATAACGCAGGAGTGGGAAATGAAAATCCTAACGTACATCCCGATGCAAAAAATAAAAGAAATACGATGCTTAGGTCATACATCGTAAAAAAATAATAGCCATGTTATCGCATGTAACGTTTACTTTATTAAATTTTGGTTTTTAGTCTTTCAACCCCATACATAGTTTTATCGAATGCGAAGAGGAAACTACGTAAAGTGGAAAATATTTAAATTAATTTTAATAATACAATGAAAAAAATCTTTGGATATCTTCTTTGATTCTTGATGCAACTATCTGAGGCCGCACTGCTACAATCTCTGATGTTGTGAAATTTTAATGGCTGTGTTAAGTAATGTATATTTGATGGGTTTGAACATGAAATTGAGCTGTTTAAAACCTTTAGTGAAGAACGTTCCGAGAAATTTGTTGCTTTTTGAAATTAACTGTCTCTGGATACGAATTAAATTCTCGCTGTTAATAGTAAGTAATGCACGGCTTTGAACATGAAATTGAACTGTTTAAAACCTTTAGTGTTGACATAGTGTTACTTTTTTTGTAATTTATTGCTAATCGATTCTGTCTTTACTACATTTCCTGAAAAAAACATTGTTTCTATTGCTGCACGAATTGTCGTGGTTATTATGATAAAACTTAGTACACATGTTCCTGATATCATGGCTAAAAATATTGCAGGAATAAATCAACCCCAACCCCATCTCTTTCCTGCCACACAGAGGGTTAGCCGTTTAAATACATATAGAAGAATGAAGCGACTGATATGAACTTCACAAGTGCAAAACACTGGCAGTTCTATCATTATCGTGGCGCCAAAATCTGATTATAAAATCTTATAGAACTCAGCGAAAAAAAATTAAAATAAAGAATAACATTTCTTGATATCTCACTTGGTTTTCAAGATTTAACATGTCAAAAATCAGTTATAGTTCCTTGTGCTTTTGGTGACGTTTCTTCTGGTCCAGGCTATATTTCAACCAAACAACAACCACTAGGAAGAAAATAAAACACCTATAGTGCATTTCCACCTTGTAGATATAGTGGTTTGATGATGCAATATCTCGAGAACTAAGCGAGGTATCAAAAACATTAATACATTATTTTCGATTTGTCTCACCAAGATACATTCGAATTTATTATTAAATTTGGCTAAGGCGAAATTTTTATTCTGGTCCAGGCTGCATTTCAACCTAACCACGTCAGTTTTGACATACGATATCTCGAGAACTAAGCGAGATATATATATAAAAAATATTCTGTACTTTCAATTTTACTCATCGAGTTACATAGGATTCCATCATCATATTGCAGCTCCACGGTTATCGTATAATCCCCAAAAAACTTACCTCTTTTATGAACTTCAATATTCAATGTGTATGTAAATCAATCTAGATCATACCGGGCAACGCCGGTAACTCTGCTAGTTAATTACTAAAGATAACTCTTTAGTGAGTTTTAATTGTTCTGGTATTTCGTGTACATCCAAATCTCTGGTGATTTTTTTCAAGTTTGGGAAATACTTGTTATTACGTATTGGAAATAATATCGTTACTGAAAACTTGCAGTTTAGCCTCAAAAGCACGAATGAGATCTAGCATAACGATAATTGTTTTGTTTGCCTTGAAGCTTCACGTTCAATTCATTGAAATGCTGGCACATGTCCGTAAAAAACAATAATTTTGAAAGCCAGATAACATCCACCAAATGTGAATATTGTTCCATTTTCCCCCCATTTTGTATAAACAGTCTGATTTCTTCAAAAAAATCAAAAAAATCTTTGAAGTACGTCACCGCGGCTCAACCAGCGAACATTGTTATATATCAGTAAGCCATTGTACACAGAGTTCACTTCATACAACAAGGCATCAAATTTTCGCTTATTTAAAGCCTGCGACGATATGAGGTTTACTATTTTTGTGATCACGTCCATTATATTATCAAGGGAGGCGAATCCACCTTTTGCACACAAGGCTTGTTGATGTATGATGCAGTGGAATTCGAGAATCGGATGTCCTATGTATGTTTGAGATAAACTGATAAAACCATTTATTTTTCCCACCGTACTTGGAGTAGCATCAGTCGTCATCGAAACAGTTTTGCTTAAATATACTTCTTTCTCAGCAAGTAAATTTTTGACAGCCGTATAAATATCTGTGCCCTTAGTAGTTGTTGGTAACGATGTTATCGCAATTAATTCTTCCTTGATCTCGTTTACCACACAATATCGAGCAAAAAAAGCTAAACGAGCAGATTTAGTTACGTACATCAGTAGCCTACTTTCCTCAAGACACAGCGATATAAAAGGAGATGACTTGATATCATTTGTTTGTTGTTCTTTCACATTTTCTGCCAGTTTTAGTATTCTATCTTTTATTGTGTTTCTGGACAAAGGAGTATCTTTGATACGTTGAATTATCATAACTTTATTTTCAAAGTCTGCAAAAAGTGTTGGGTTACATGTTAACCAGGCTTCCTTCAAAAATTCTCCCTCTCTAAAAGGTTTACCATGTCGAGCAATTACATTTGCACCCGAAAAACTTGCGGCACCAGAATGACAATCCTTGCTAACATGCTTAATCATTGACGTCGACTGTTTATTTCTATCTTTAATTGCACACGCAATGAATTCTTTTTGTTCTGGTTCGCTTTTTTTGACAAAGAGATTTCTGATTTGTTTGATAGTGCCGTTTTACAGATGATGTTCTACATACCACTGTTCCAGAAAACAAAACACACACCGCTTTATAACCTTTATTAATCATGCCATATTTCTCAGTCCACCAAGGTTGAAATTCCCTATTACACTTATCTTGCACTTTTTGTTTTTTTACGAAACTATCCATTTTGAATAGTAGTAAATTTAAGTCAAACAAACTTAAACAAGCAGTTGTGTTACTCAAACTATTTCATAAACTACAAGAACCATGTTTAACTGGTAAAAGCAGTCAGCGACGTTACCAAAACAAACAAGTGAATAAGTTAGCACTCCTCCCGCCGCCGCGCCACCTGCATTTGCTCACTCAGTCCGCTGGAAATCTACCACTTTTGGCAATCTGTAGTTGTTTCGGGACCGGTAGTTTCGTTATCTCATGACCTTTGTTACTATGATCGCAATTTATGTTGACGAAAAAATAAATTATTTATAACGATTAGGTTCCTACTTAATTAATGCCGTGCCACTGGTTCGCCATCCCTGTGATAGGGTGTTTGACTTGCGACAGGACGTGTGTGTTGCTGGATGAGAAGGCGGCGTACGTTCGGCAGGCTGTTCGGCTGCTGGCCGTGGGCCCGCCGAGCGCGATCTCCGGAAGACGACTGGAGGTACCGCACAGCGCTGCAGTATGCATGCCAAAAGTTCATGACCTACGAGAGCGTCGTCGAGAAGCTATGCCTGCACTCCGTGCCCACACCCCTCATCGCCACCGGCAGTGAAATCAAGGTGACACATTGACCAAATTGTTGCTTTCCATAGTGCAACTAATCTCTTCATTTTGAAGTTCCTAGCTATGTCGAGTATATTCAAAACAATTCGAATGCTTATTATTAAATTCATAACACATTTCATTTCATAGCTACACTAGCTCCAAATATATCTTGTTCCTTTTTTTATTCTTAAACAATTGTTTAATTCTTTCTCTCTCGATATTTAACGTATTCATAAAAAATGACAAATTTAATGGAATACAATAATAATCTAAATCTAACGGAATTGAATAGAGGTTGTATGTTACTTAAGAGTTTTATTAATTGAAGTCTCGGGTTAATCAATATATATATAAAAATAGACGTGTGTTTTCTTATATTTCACATTTCAGCCACCACTACCTAGCACAGATCGCTGGTCTTTGTGTGTGGAAGTAGCATGGAGTTACCTGTCGTGCACAACGTTGGGCGAATGTCGATAGCTGTGGGGATGTGGGATATGCAGAGCATTTTCGTATTTCAACCAAAGACATGTGTCTCCGTATATGTCACTCTGCTGTCACAACTACATAGCATATACGATTGGTGTTTCTGTGTGGTAGTAGTATCGTGTCTCTTATCGTGTACTATGATGGTTAGATGTCGGTAGCTATGGGGGTGTGGGAGATATGGTGGTTGAAAGTGGTCGACCTGCAGCACTTTCAAATTTCTACCAAAAACGTATGTGTCATGGTGTATCACTTTTCAGCCAAACCTATCTAGCGCAGATCACTGATGTTTGTGTGTGGTAGTAGCACAGAGTCACCCGTCGATAACAACGTTGGCCGAATTACGGTAACTGTGGTAGTGTGGGAGATATGATGGCTGAAATTGGCCGATCAAGGATATTTTCGTCTTGCGACCAAAGACATATGTGTCCGTATATTTTACTTTGCTGCCTGAACTACATAGCGCAGATGACTGGCGTTTGTGTGTGGTAATAGCATCGAGTCTCCCATCGTGCATTATGGTGGTTAGAAGTCGGTAGCTGTAAATCCAAATTCTTTACAAACACGAACGAAGTCGTGGGTACCAGCTAGTAACAGATATTTTTTTTATAAAATTAACATTTTTTCTGATACTTTATATTTGACAGTTTTGATGTGCTAACTTATACATTATTTAGTAACCGGATTAATTGAACGAATAATAGCTAACAATTTTTTGCAATAAACATTTTTTTACTTCCCACCTAATACTTTCTATGTGGTTAGGTTTATGTGATTATTCGTTATTACTAGTAGTAACGGTACTTTGTTTTATAGCTTCATAAATTAAGTTTTTGTCTAACACTTGGTATATGTATAAATGAGTGAATAAATAATTATAATTTTCGTGATACTAATTTCCTTGGAGATGTTGCTCTATTTCATCTACGTAAAATTCAGCTATTGCGTTTGGTTGGAATACTGACGACATTTGTTCGAGTCTAAGACAAAGAGCGGTTTTCCCCAATAGATCGATAGGACTCAGGCATCCTGAAAGAACGTTTGTTTCTTGCTGTCATAAGTCTCTCGACTGGTTTGATGCAATCCTCCATCCCTTCCTATCTTGTCCTAACCTCTTCATCTCAACATACTCCTTACAACCCACGTCCTCAATTATCTGCTTCATTTATTCTAATCTCTGTCTTCCTCTACAGCTCCCACCACTAACAAATTTACCAATCCCGCATGTCTAGAATATAACCCATCATCCTTTCTCTTCATTCATTTAGACTCTTCCACAAACTTCTTTCCTCACCACCATTTCCCAAACATGTTCATTACATACGTTATCTGTCAACTTAATTTTCAGCATGCCTCTGTAGCACCACAAGTCAAATGCATCAATTTTCCTTCTTTCTGGTATTCCTAGAGTACATGCCTCACTACTATAAAGCATTATGCTCCACACATAGAGTTTTTTTCTTTCTGAGAAGTCTCTTTTCCATGAAGGCTCTTTTTGCTAGTGCTATTCTGCTTTTAACATCATTCTTGCTTCTGCTATCAGTTTTAATTTTTCTTCCCAAGTAGCAGAGCACACTTATTTTTCCTATCGCACCCGATCCTATTTTTATATTTAATTTGCTATTGCTGCTACCATTTCTGCTGCATTTCATCACTTTTGTCTTGGTTTGGTTTATATTTGGTCCAAAATACTCCTTCAGTATTTTGTTCATGCCATTCAGTAACTTCTCAATATCCTCAAATGCTTCTTCTAACAGGACAATGTCATCAGTAAATCTTAGCATACGGATTATTTTCCTCCTTGAACATTTATGCCACATTCAAATATTTCTTTTACCTCCTTTATTGTTTATTCTACATAAAAGTTCAATATTAACGGGGATAGACTACAACATTGTCTCACACCTTTTTTAACTGATGCATCTCTCTCTTGATTCTCTCCTTGTATTATAGCCACTTGATTATTATATAGATATAAAGTATTATTTTATTTCTGTATTTTAAACCTGACTTCTTTAAAATTTTGAATATCTTGTTCAATCTAACAGTATCAAAAGCTTGTTCTAAATCAACAAATGCCATAAAAGAATTTTTCTTTTTCTTGATACGTCCTTCAAGTATTACTTTTAAGGGCAGAAATGCATCTTTTGTATCGCAGTTCTTCATAAACCCAAACTGGTCTTAGCTTCTAGTACCCTTTCCATTCTTCTGTACATTATTTTGGTCAGTAATTGTGAAGCATGCGATTATTTTCAGATTTGTCAGCGTGGGCTTTCTTATGAAATGTTATCATGATATTTTTTATTAAAAGCAATGGGTATCTCTCCTCTTTCATAACTTTTTTATATCAGTTTGAATAATCTTTCGATTCCATCTTCTCCTAGGTATTTCATAAGCTCTGTAGGAATCTCATCAATTTCAACTTCCTTATTTGGTTTCAAATCATTCAAAGATCTAACAAATGCTGAACTCAAAAACAGGATCACCTAAGTCATCAATGTCAAGTTCAACTTTTTACACAATATATTGTTGTTAAAATCAACTCTATAGTATCTGTGTATTCCTTCCATCAGTTAGCTATGCGTTCTGAGCTTAAAAAAGGTTTCCGATTAGCAGCTTAAATGTTTATATATCTTTCTTCATTTCTCCAAAATTTTGTTTGATCTTCCTATATGCCACATACCTACGACCATTTCCTTTTCTACTTCTTCACACTTTTCTTTGAACTATTGTTATTTTGATTTTTTTCATTTTCTGTTGATTTGATTTCTAATTTGTCGGTATTGCTCTCTTCCTACTTCATTCTGAGCATTTTTGTGCCTTCTCCTCTGAGAATGTTTGTTTCCGCATTAAGGGAGCGTGCATAAACCACGTAGCTCCATTTTTGCCTCCTAGCCCTACGTGGCTTTTGCCTCTACCCCCCCCCCCTTTTCCACGTAGCACGTAGCTTTTTTCCTTTTGATTCTAGAAGACATTTTCTACTGTTTTCTCTTGTCAGACTATTGTAAATTACATAAGGAGATAATTAACCGAGGGAAATAAATATTCACATGCTGTTGTGTGTTCTGTACCTCATTTAACTGTAAAAAATGTTATGAAAGGAAAGCTACGTGGCCTGACTCGCAACCCCCCCCCCACCCCCACGTAGCCCAGCGTAGCCTTCCAACCAACCCCTCCCCCCCCTGGACAGAGCCACGTAGTTTGTGCACGCTCCCTTATGTTCTAAGTAACAGGATAGTATAGGTATGAAACAAGGGTCGCCAACCAGTTCCAGCTCCTACGGATACGGAGCTAGGCAACACGCTGCGCAATGTGATGCAGCTGGCCGGTGTATTCGAAGGAACTAGACTCTCCCTGATAACTTACATCTTTTATAGACGAGCAGGTGCACAAACGCCTTGTCATCACGTGGTCACATTCTGTTGGATGCGTGTGCACACTTAGCTCGGAACTTGGTATGGTAGGAGGACTCTGAACTGCTTGGATCTCAACAAGGGGCTACCCAATTATGATGTCCTTAGAAACTTGAGATCCACAGGATCTTGTAAAAACACAGTACCCATAGCTCTATCAGCTCATTAAAACACATGACTCAAACGAAGCAAAGTGATTTCCGGTCGTCTTGCCTTATTGCTTCTGGCCCATGCTTAGATGTTACTTCTAAGTCTTCATAAGAGCATCAGACATGGTATCTCATTTTGTTTCTACGAGCTATTCTTATGAAGATGTTATTGTTTAGTCTATCGCGAATATATAATTCGATTACCAGCCCTCTCATAGTGAAAATGCTGCAAGGTTTTGTTAGAGTCGCAAATCTCGACATTCTATTTGTCGTATTTCTTATAATCTGTTGCTTGCTTATTCATTATTAAAAACAAGTCCTGGAACGGCTCGCCATGTCGTATTTCTTAAAAGCAGCTGTTGCTTATTTTATTATTATTTAAAACAGTCCCTGGAACGGCTTGCCATGTCATATTTCTTATATGCAGTTGCTTGGTATTATTTATTAAATGCGCCGTGTTGTATTTACGATGTGATTCTATTTATATTATTTCGGAAGATATCTTTTGTGCCGCTTAATCAAATAATTAATTTGTTAGTCCCTTTTTGCACAATTAAAATCACTCTTTTATTTTAAATTAAATACATTCATTAAATACATTATCGGACTTCTTCCTAGCAAGCTCTCCTTAGCTGCTGCTCTAAGCAATCTCTTAGTATCTGTGTATCTCCCGTTGTTATGGAAACTTCCTTAAAAGAGTACTAACCGGCCCGTGGCATGGAACGCCTACTTCAAGGATGTTATTGTAGTATCGGTAATGCTACAGCCCCCCCCAAGTTTACCATACCATTTGACATCCATACCATTATAAATGGTTATGGTAAACTTTCCTGTAAATGTTACCTTTTAGGTAAGGAGAGCTTATATTTTACATTTGGCTAATAACACATTTTTACATATCACGAGGACCGATGTCTTGAGGTAACTTTCCCTGGTGGTTTTCCATAAGCCGCTACTGGTTGGAACGGCATATAGTCTGTAACACACATTTCGACACAGAGTTACTGTCCTTATCACTTAAAAAACCAAAATTACTTTAAGTATATTATACTACAGAATTGTTATTTAATAACATCATCTTTAGCTGTCATGGCCTCCGCCTGTTTACCAAGCATACCATTCAAATAATTAAAAAATTCTATTACCTGCCCTTGGTACATTATATTCTTCATAAGACCGATCCTTTTGAACCATTTTACTGTTGTATAACCGGCAACATTATTTAAATCACATATTTGGTCCCTGGACCAGTACAATCAACCCTCGCTAATACAACCGGGACACCATTGTTTCTTGCTAATCTAGCATCATCATCACAGCTTCATTTTATTTTATTTCTTCAATACATTACATTATATTCTCCCCATAAGTAATAACTTCTTTCCACTTTACTTCATCTTAAATATTCATATCTAGGCTATGAGATGTAACAACAGAGTCATTTGAAGGTTCTACCTGGACCTCAGCTATGCCTGTGTTAACCAAATCCCGAACCTTTCGGTATCATTTAAAGGCAATGCCTAGATAGTGGCCTTATTTAGAGGAACTGAGTCTTGACTGTGCTGCTGTACCCTCTCTATATGATATTTTACTTCATAATTCATTACACATTTATTCTATCATAGTAATACCTTGTTTCTTCTCAACTCATTCTATTCATTCTAATACTCCGATATACCTTACACACTATATATGTTTTAAAAGAAAATGCTAATAGACAATAAACTTCTATGTAATGGTATGCTGTGGTAACAGCCGAAGACTGCACAACTGACCAAGATCGTCAGTATTGGTAAATGACAGCTTCCACTTAGTGGTTATAAACTTTTACTATCATTACAGTTGCATTGTGCGCAGCCACAACAACCAGTACTATTTACAAGCGTTTTGTGGCACTGAATAACAATAATATGCTAACTATAACTTAATAATAATAGGAAATTCCAATATGATGGGGTTTATCTTTACACACCTGTGCCTTGCACTAGTGTTAAATCTTTTCATTCATCTTAAACTAAGTCATCATTTTCTGAGTTGTAGATTCAATGTCCTGATTGAATTTGTACACAGGATGAGGCAGTAAGCATAGCTTACCCCTCTACAAAAAAAAGAAAATCTTTTTTTCTATATTTCCAGTTCACCTTTTCCCAGTTATTCATACAAAACAACTTTCTGTTTACCATTAGTCTTACTTTGCCAGAACAGTAACATGGCAAACCAACTTCAAAAACATGTAAAGATCTCTGAAAATGTTCAACACCATTATTCTTTAACCGCTTTGGTTCATAATCACAAACATAATTCTCCCCAACAATGGAAAAAATGTCACAGTTTACTTCCTTCAGAATCATCAAACTACCTAATCCATCTACCTTCATTAAAGTCTCTTCCATCTCTTTTACCTGATCAAAGCCACCTGTTCCTTTAATGTCTCTGATATCAAACATTTTTATAGACTTACAACCCTTTTCTACTGATTCATCTGTCTTTGTGTAAGTTTCCACCTGGTTACTTTCATGCTTAAACTCATCTTTTAAGTGAAACCCTTCTTTAACAATTTGTCTATCCTTGACATGATTTACATCACCATTAATTGTAACATTACTCATCTCATTTTTTTCCCTTAGAGTATTAGGCCAACTATCATTACTTTCAATTGTATTACCTAATGATTCACAATGAATTGCATTCGTGCTTTGTTCAAACCCTCTAATTACTAGACTCTCATTGCATACTTTTAGTTCCTCATTTATCTTTGTATACTGTTTTTCAGCCCTTTCAAACCACTCACTTAAATCATAACTGTCTCAAATTTGGATAGTCGATCATCTAAAGACTTGTAAGAGCTTTTTATTTCCTGACTTAATTGTGTTTGTGTAGCTGTAAGTTGTGTAGTTAGTTGTGTAGTTACTTGTGTAGTTACTTGTGTAGTTATTTGTGCAGTTACTTGTGTAGTTACTTGTGCTGTTATTTGTGCTGTTGTTTGTGCTCCCCATCTAAATAGTATTTTCTCTAATGCACTTACAGTGACTATTTCATCTTTCTTATTTACAGATCCCGAAGGATCACAAATAACCATTGCACCTGGCATCTGATTAGCCATTCTGCAATACCCACGTCCCACAACTAGTATCAATAAAAATGACGTGAAATAATAAATTATTTGAATAAACAACGAAAATCCGAAAAGATAGGTCTTGAAAACACTTAACTTTAACGTATTTCTTAGGTGGCGGTTGAACTTTCACTCGACTCAGCTGATGTTGTCTCTGCGGCGGCTGTTGTCAGTCTATGGCTGGTTCCCGCTCGGCCGCTAGTAGCACTGCGTGCTTTCAAATTCCAAGGATTCTCCTCTCTACTTTTCTTGATGTTTTTTCTATATCCTCAAATTCATAAATTCACGTAGTTTTTCTTTATTATTTCTGCAGCACCTAAGACCTGTCACGGTCGCCATGTCGTATTTCTTATAATCTGTTGCTTGCTTATTCATTATTAAAAACAAGTCCTGGAACGGCTCGCCATGTCGTATTTCTTAAAAGCAGCTGTTGCTTATTTTATTATTATTTAAAACAGTCCCTGGAACGGCTTGCCATGTCATATTTCTTATATGCAGTTGCTTGGTATTATTTATTAAATGCGCCGTGTTGTATTTACGATGTGATTCTATTTATATTATTTCGGAAGATATCTTTTGTGCCGCTTAATCAAATAATTAATTTGTTAGTCCCTTTTTGCACAATTAAAATCACTCTTTTATTTTAAATTAAATACATTCATTAAATACTTTATCGGACTTCTTCCTAGCAAGCTCTCCTTAGCTGCTGCTCTAAGCAATCTCTTAGTATGTATCTGTGTATCTCCCGTTGTTATGGAAACTTCCTTAAAAGAGTACTAACCGGCCCGTGGCATGGAACGCCTACTTCAAGGATGTTATTGTAGTATCGGTAATGCTACATACTCCTGTAAGAAGTTACAAACGTAAACCTAGACAGTATCTCTGGTTACAATTTTATAAGCAACGTTGGTGGTGATAACAGCCTTGGAACAGCAATCTTAACCAAACTCGGTATTGAAACCTCAGAAGTAATAAGTTCAGAAGACGGAAGAACTATATCTTGCACAATAGACTGTACTAGAATAACAAATGTATACGCTCCCTTAGGTAGTAATCAAAGGGCCAAGAGGGCTGAATATTTCAAAAACAGTTTAACTTTACACATGGGAACGAACACCCGACAAACTATTTCAGGAGGAGACTTCAACTGCTTTTTACATCAGAAAGATCAGACGCCCAACACCAACAGGAGCATCGAATTGGAATATATAATCAACAATTTCAAATTACTAGACACATGGGAAGTAATAAACGGACATACTGCAGGTTTCACATACACAACTGGGAAATCTGCATCACGATTAGACCGTATATAAATCAGTCACGAGCTGAAGAGTGAACTACAAACAACAGAACCGTGGCCGGTTGAATTCTCAGATCATGTTGCCTACCAGTACGAAATAAACCTAACTAGACAAAATATACTGGAAACTAAATATATCAATTCTAGAACATCAAGAACTACAACAGAAGTTCGCAAATACATGGCAACAATGTTGTAAAAAAACACGGAGATTTCAGTCAACTATAGAGTGGTGGATAAAATTGGCGAAACCCAAGATCCAACGGATGTTGAAGACCTATAGCACCGAATTAAAAAAGTGGCAAAAGCAAAAAGAAGTATTTTACTATCTTTGTTTACGAGATTTATATAAAAAGGTAAAAACAGAAATAAAATATCTCCTCGAGATCTAGAAAATCAAGGCAAAAATAATAGCTATAAAGAGGAGACAACTCGAAGGAATCAATGTCAGAAGAAGATGCTTCAATTTATCATCTAGTGCAAGAAAAACGCAGAGCGAGGAAACATTTAATTACAGAACTGAGGACAAAAGAAGGAGAAGTCCACAAAACCAAAGATGCAATAAAACAACATGCTTACAAGTATTATAAGCACCTGTTTGAAAAAGTAGATAGCACCATCGATCCAGACAGAATATCAGCTTCTATAGAACAGCAATTGTACGATGAAGACCGAATAGACCTTAACAGGTTAATTGACGAGGAAGAAGCTTATGCAGCAATCCAAAGAAGCCCCATAAACAAATCTGCGGGACCAGATGGCATATGAATTGAATTCTACGCAACCTTCTGGAGACAGTTCAAAGATAAACTCATACAAATTTACAATGAAATTATGAAACAAAAAACTATTCCTGAGGAATTTGTAGCCGGCCTAACAGTATTAGTCCCCAAAAATGTGACTGCTAATAATAATATGAAGAGTACTAATATGAAGTAAGGGTTTGGGGGATGGCAATACTAGCCTTTTCCAACCAAATGTCAACCTCTCCTTCACGTGGTGCACCCTGTTTGCACGGACGAGGCTCTGGGACTGAAAGATTCCCGGTATAAGGAATCACCCACTGCTTGCCAACGGCCTCCGAAAGGAGGGCGGAAGAGCGGGGAGCGGTTCAGGGCACCCTCTTGCCCTTGGGGTTGGAAACGGCCCCTAAAGGCGGATGAATCAGAAATGATCAACGGCATGGGGATGCAGAAGGCAACGGGAAACCACTGCATTAAAGACCCAAAGGGTATCCCGAGGACATGTAATCCTCTCAAATTACATATATCATGATGGCTTCTTCCTGGGTAAAATATTCCGGAGGTAAAATAGTCCCCCAATCGGATCTCCGGGTGGGGACTGCTCAGGGAGGAGTCATCAGAATGGATAGAAACATTCTACGAGTCGGAGCGTGGAATGTTAGAAGTCTGAATAGGGCAGGTAGGTTAGAAAACTTAAAAGGGAGATGGAACAACTTAAGTTAGATGTTGTTGGGATTAGTGAGATTAAATGGAAGGACGCACAGGATTTCTGGTCTGGGGAACACAAGATAATTAGCACACATGCTGTCAATGGAGTCACTGGTGTAGGATTTGTAATGAACAAGAAAGTAGGGAAACGGGTGAGTTATTATGAACAGTTTAGTGACAGGATTATTTTGATGAGGTTAGAAACTAAGCCCGTCCCAACCACATTAGTACAAGTGTATATGCCAACATCACAGGAAGATGACGAAGAAATAGAAAAAATATACGCTGAAATTGAAGAATTAATTCAATATGTGAAGGGGGAGGAAAATCTAATAGTCATGGGTGATTGGAATGCAATAGTGGGAGAAGGAAAAGATGGGAATACTGTAGGAAGTTTTGGTCTAGGAGAAAGAAATGAACGAGGAAGCAGGTTGCTAGAATTTTGTGAAAGATATAAGCTAGTAGTGGCAAACACACTGTTTAAGAACCATGCAAGAAGAATTTACACGTGGAAACGTCCTGGGGATACAGACAGATATCAGCTAGATTATATCATGGTCAAACAGAGATTCAGGAATCAAGTTCTAGATTGTAAAGCGTACCCAGGAACAGACATAGACTCTGACCATAATTTGATAATAATGGAGTGCAGGCTGAAATTTAAGCGAATAAGGAAGCAGTATAAGCAGAATAGACTGGAAGTGAATAAACTGAAACAATCTAGCACTGGAGAAAAATTTGCATTAATAGTAGACTTGGGTCTAAGAAGTATCTCTGAAAGGAGCTCAACCGAGGACGAATGGAATGCATTAAATACCGAAATAATGAAAGCTGGTAAAGAAACATTAGGCTTTAGGGAACAATCTGCCCGAAAACCTTGGATCACAGAAGAAATTTTGGAGCTGATGGATCAGAGGAGAAGGTACAAAAATGCTCAGGATGAAGCAGGAAGAGAGCAGTCCAGGCAATTTAGAAATCAAATAAATAGGAAATGCAAAATAGCAAAAGAAAAATGGCTACAACAAAAGTGTGAAGAAGTAGAAAAGGAAATGGTCGTAGGTAAAGTAGATGTTGCCTACAGAAGGATCAAACAGAATTTTGGAGAAATGAAGAAAAGAGGTATGAACATTAAAGCTGCCGATGGGAAAACTCTTTTAAGCTCAGAAGATAGAGCTAACCGATGGAAAGAATACATTGAGAAACTTTATGATGGGGACGACTTGAACAATAGTGTAATGGAAAAGGAAGATGATGTTGACATTGATGACTTAGGGGATCCTGTTTTGAGGACAGAATTTAATAAAGCTCTGAATGACTTAAAAGCAAATAAGGCAGTTGGAATTGATGAAATCCCTAGGAGAGGAAGGAATCGAAAGATTATTCAAGCTGATATCCAAAAGTTATGAAACAGGAGAAATTCCAACTGATTTTAATAAAAATATCATGTTCACACTTCCAAAGAAAGCACGAGCCGACAAATGTGAGAATTATCGCACCATTAGTCTAACATCACATGCTTCAAAATTACTGACCAGAATAATATACAGAAGGATGGAAAGGGTAGTAGAAGAGATAGTAGGTGAAGATCTGTTTGGGTTTAGGAAAAATCGCGGTACAAGGGAAGCAATTCTGTCTTTAAGATTAATACTTGAAGGGCGGCTCAAGAAAAACAACGATACTTTTATGGCATTTGTTGATTTAGAAAAAGCGTTTGATAATGTTAGGTGGGACAAGATGTTCAAAATTTTAAAGAAGTCAGGTCTAAAGTATCGAGATAGAAGAATACTCTATAAACTATATAAGAATCAAGTGGCGGTAATAAAAGTAGAGAATCACGAGAGACATGCATCGGTTAAAAAGGGTGTGAGACAAGGTTGTAGTCTATCCCCGTTAATATTCAACTTGTATGTAGAGGCAGCAATGAAAAAAGTCAAAGAAAAATTTCCATGTGGCATAAGTTTTCTGGGAGAAAAAATCAGTATGCTACGTTTTGCTGATGACATTGTCTTGTTAGCAGAGAGGGCTGAGTAGTGTTGCCCAAATGCAAGAACAAGACCAGACTTGGCCGGTCTTGGTCTTGCATCAATACACCTGGTCTTGGTCTTGGTCTTGCAAAAATGCAAGACCAAGACCGATTTTGGGCAACACTAGTGTTGCCCAAATGCAAGAACAAGACCAGACTTGGCCGGTCTTGGTCTTGCATCAATACACCTGGTCTTGGTCTTGGTCTTGCAAAAATGCAAGACCAAGACCGATTTTGGGCAACACTAGGGCTGAGGATATTGAGAAGTTACGGAATGGCATGAACGAAATACTGAAGGAAGATTTATGGACTGAATATAAATCAAAGCAAGACAAAAATGATGAAATGTAGCAGAAATGATACCAATACTAGTAGATTAAATATAAAAATAGGATCGGATGCAATAGAAGTAAGCGAATTCTATTACTTGGGAAGTAAAATTACAACCGATGGCCGAAGCAAGAATGATGTCAAAAGCAGAATAGCACTAGCAAAAAGAGCTTTCATGAAAAAGAGAAACCTTTTAGTTTCAAATATTGATCTAGGAATTAGAAAGAACTTTTTGAAACTCTTTGTGTGGAGCACAGCTCTTTATGGTAGCGAAACGTGGACTTTAGGAATACCGGAAAGAAAGAAAATTGAAGCATTTGAAATGTGGTGTTACAGAAGAATGCTGAAAATTAAGTGGACAGACAAAGTAAGAAATGAACGAGTTTTGGAAATGATGGGTGAGAAAAGAAGTTTATGGAAGAAGCTTACAGAAAGAAGAGACAGGCTGGTAGGTCATATTTTGAGACATGCTGGATTGGTTAACTTGTTAGTGGAGGGAACAGTCGAAGGTTAGAACTGTAGAGGAAGACAGAGATTGGAATATATGAAACAGATAATTGATGACGTGGGCTGTAAGGGGTATGTAGAAATGAAGAGGTTAGCACAGGATAGGAAAGGATGGAGGATTGCATCAAACCAGTCGAAAGACTGACGACAAAAAAAAAAAAAAAAAAACTAATATGAAGAGTAATAATATCAACAGTGATTATAAAATATTCGTTAGGGTGATAGCACACAGAGTAAAAGATAAAATACATAAGGTGATAAAAAGCCACCAGGCTGCTGTTGGATATAACAGATCAATTGTCCAACTACTGTCAGATTATCGTGACGTCATAGGCTATATCAACACAAGTAACTCAGAGGGTTCTATCCTCTTACTTGATCTCGATCGAGCCTTTGATAGAGCTAACCATAACTTTCTGAAACAAACGATGATAAAGATGGGATTTAGGGAAGAGATATCAAACATCTATATATTAACACGCTAAGCGAAAACTTATGATACATTTTTAAGAATATTGCGCGCACGGAGAAGTGTGAGATTTGGCATAGTTAAAGTTTATATGGAGAAGAAGTGCAGAAAGCTAAAATCTGTATATAATATGTGTTACAGATGTATCGAATTAAATTAAATAAAAAATTCGTTGTTTATATTTATTATTATTATTATTATTATTTTTAGTGGTAAGCGAATCTGCCGATGTCTGTAATCTTAGGCAGCAGTAAAGAAAAACATATAATAAGCATAGATAATACATTTTTCAATTAGATTATTCAAATAAAAAATTAATTTGCAAACGTATGTGTGTGCGTGAAATAGGACCGGAGCCAACGTTCTGACGTGAATTCCCAGCATTGAGACACTCTGTAGTCTTTGGTAAAACGAAAGACTCGAATAAAGTAGAGATTAATCTTTGAAGTTATAAAAGGAATACTTCGAAAAGGAATGTAGCTATTCTGTCAGATACTATATGGTCATTTGATTATTTAAAGTGTTAAACTTTGGTTAAGTGTCTTTTGATTTTTTAATTTTAGTAATTTCATTAGAGAGAGAGAGAGAGAGAGAAGAAATAAGGAATACTTATTTGCGTGAAATTCAAAATGATAATAGACCAAATTTAAATAGCGAACACACAAAATGACGAAATTATTTTGATAGATATATTTAAATGCGCACTGAATGTCATTCCACGAAATGTTTACAGTTTCGAATTTATATTGCAGGTTTCGCAATGCAAAACACTTCAGGTGAAGGGACTACATTTACTTCATCTTTCATAAAGCTAAAGCAGTTTTCCGGCCTTAAGTCAAAATGAATATTTGAAATTCAAATGAATCATCGATAAAAACATTTCATCATTTGCTATGGTTAGTTCAGCAGCTCAAATTTAGCATACAGTCACGCGTGGAGTGTATTGTTTTAATTTTATAGGTACTGCAGAGAATTAAGCCAAACAACACATGCTAATAACGTATTGGTACACGCTCGCAGCAAACGACGTCAGGGTATACAGTATATAATATATCTATGCTCACACCAAATGCAATAGAACAAATTCAAATAATGATTATTACTCTTTCATGAAAGAAACTAAACAACTTAATGAATTACGGTCGAATTTCGACAGCTGGGCGATCACTAGTAGTAAATAATTTACTGAACAAGGCGACAACAAAAATAATCGTCAACGGGATGATGAGCGGACCTATACGAATTAGGCGATCAGTAAGACAAGGATGTCCTGTATCTATGATCTTATTTGCAATTGCCCTTGACCACTATAGATAAAATTAAGTTTGACACAGTAATTGGGAAAGTCATATGTTGGGTCAATGCCGATGATGTCGTAGTCTTTGCAAAAGATACAAGAGATATTTAATTCGCAAAACAAACCATCGATAGTTACAGTCAATGCTCTGGGGCAGTATAAAATACGAAAAAATAAAAAATCATGGATATTGGAGTCGATTTGAGGTCTATTAAACCCTCCAGGCTGGAAGAGAACTCGGAAATCAACCTCCTGGGAATTAAATTCCAAAAATGCCTGCAAAAAAGTGCGACAGCAAATTGGAGGAACCTATTAGCCAAAATTAGAGCTTGCCTTCAACAACACTCAGTGAGGAATCTTAATATGATACAGAGAGTGAAACTAATCAACACATGTGTCCTTGGGAAGCTATGGTACATTTCGCAAATATTTCCAGTTTCTACGCCCTTAGCACGCAGCATTATGTCTGCGGTCGGATATTGTATACACAGAGGAGAAATCTTTAAAATTAAAGTAGAAACACTGACTCTAGCTAAACACAGAGGGGTACTTGGCCTCGTTAATGTATGTAAGAAGAGTAAAGCTCTCTTCGTTAAAAATATGCTGCAGACAAAAAACAGGAATCCGCAAGGATTTACAGCACACCTGATCGACCTATACAAGCCGCATAGCATGACACCACCCATCAGCATCGTCGGAATACCAAGCCAGCTGAAATACTTACAACTTTTCTACCTGGAACTCAGCTACCTGAAACCCCATCACAAAAATAACCGGCCTTGAACAAACAAAATAATATACAATATTATGAAGGATAACACCCATGGGAACACAGGAAACGAAGTATCCAAATATTATATGGAAAAATCTTTGGGCAAATATCCACAACCCAGTGTTACAGACATCCGTACATTCAATCTGGTACAAGGTAGTCAATGAGACAATAGGCACTAACACCAAACTAAAACGAATCCATCTCCTAGAAACGGATAGATGTAACCACTGTCAAATGGCAGACACTCTACCCCACAGGATTACCTGCCACCGTGTCAAAGATATTTGGAGCTGGGTAAGGCGTATTGCAGCACATATATTAGATAACACCACGACGAGAATAACTCCTGAACTTCTACTTAAACCGTACATGACATAAAAGAGACGCCTTAATATGGCTAATGGGAAACACTAATACTATTTTTTTTCTCAAAAGAATGCAAATACAGTGCAACCTTAATATAACGTACCTCAATATAACGAATTCCTCGATTTAACAAATTATTCGTAATCCCCTTGAATTGTCCATAAGAGTCAATATAAAATATACCTTTACATTGCGAACATTTTTTGCAAACAACCTCTTTATAACGAATTTTCAACTATCAAGAAAAAGTATACATACCTCTAATTAACGAATTTTGTCAACCCAAAACCTTTATATAAAGTTCCCGCCAATCGCGACATGTTTCGACACGCTTTTGTTCGTAAAACAATCATTGTTGTTTGATTGAAAGTAATTTAAACACTTCTGCTCGTCACTATTGTTAAAGATTTAAGTTAAAATGGCTCAGAAACGTAAAAGGTGTTCCTTAGCGGTTGCAGAAAAGCGAAACATCATTAATTATGTTGACAAAAATCCTATGACGAAAAAATTAGACATAGCTAATAAGTTCGGGATTCCCGCAAGTACATTGGCTACAATTTTAAAATTTAAAGATAAGTTTTCAGAAGAAAGTGGTTTGCCTGTAAACTGTAAAAGATTAAAATCATGCGAGTTCAAAGACGTAGAGGAATGTGTGTTGAAGTGGTTAAATCAGTGCCGAGACAAAAAAAATCACAATCGGAGGCCCTATTCTTCAGGAAAAGGCTCAGCAGTTTGCAGTAGAATTGGGACATGAGAAGTTCCGTGCTAGCAACGGGTGGCTTCAAAATTTCAAAAAACGAAACGAGATTGTTTTTTGAAAAATATGCGGTGAAAGTGGTAGTGTTGATGAAAAAGTAAGTGATGATTGGAAAAACAAACTGGCAGAGCTGACCACCGGATACGATCCCGAAGACATCTTTAACGCCGATGAAACTGGACTATTCTATAAATGTTTGCCTGACACAACCTTATCATTCAAAGGCGATGAATGTAATGGCGGAAAAAACAGCAAACTTCGCTTAACAGTACTGCTGGGAACAAATTGTACTGGGACTTACAAACTTAAGCCACTCATCATCGGAAAATATAAAAAACCGCGATGTTTTAAAAATGTCAATAATCTGCTAACAAATTACACGTCCAACCATAAGGCTTGGATGACTAGTGATGCTTTTTGCAATTGGCTTAAAAGTCTGGATAAAGAGATGAAGAAAAAAAACAAGAAAATTCTAATGTTCATCGATAATTGTACTGCACACGGAGAAATTCCTACCTGGAAAATATAAAAATAAAGTACTTGCCTCCAAATACCACTTCAAAACTACAACCACTGGACCAAGGCATCATCCAAAGCTTCAAAATGCATTATAGGAAGAAAGTTGTCAGACGATTTCTTGCTGATGTTGAACGTCAAACACCAACTACAACTGACGTTTTACAAGCCATGTGGATGATCGCCAAAGCTTGGAATCTAGTCACTGAAAAGACCATTGCAAACTGCTTCAAGAAAAGTGGGTTTAAAGTAACATGCGAAGATGAGGAGGACGATTTACCAGTCGCAGAACTTGCTAGGACCTGGCAAAGAGTTCAAAAAGAATTGCACCTTCAAGAGACTGAGTTCGAAGACTTCGTTACCTCTGATAATGATTTAGCCGTCTGTGGAGAACTAACTAACATCGTCACATCTATGTTGCCGGTTACTAATGCAGAAGCGGATGAAGACGAGGAAGAAGGGGGTGAAATTGATGGGCATAACTTCACAATAAAAGATGCTTATAATGCTTTAAATATAATAAAATCTGTGTTTCTCAAAAAGGGAGGTTTGAGTGACGATGTAGTCAATTCCATCACGAAATTAGATTGCGCTTTGGATGTGATAACTCTTACCGGTGGTAAACAGACAACTATTTATGACTTTTTTTCTAATCAAGTTGAAGAAAATTGAGATTAAGCTACTATAACCACATTGTTGATTATTTACCTTTAATTCGTGATTTTTGTTGTGCGAATCTTTGAAATTAACATTAATTTACCTACATAATGTATGTACCCACCAAGATATGTACCTACTTTTTGCATTCAATTTTGATCATTAATGTAAGAAAAAATTTTGTTACCTACCTAATTGTTTTTAAATAGAAAATACATACAGTAATTTGATAAAAATGTGTTATCATTTATTAGGAGAAGTTGTTCGCTATAACAAGATAAGTACGTAATGTTGAGGTGAATATAACTATTTTTTTACCTCTTTATAACGAGATTTAGACCAACCTAACCTCAACATAACAAACCTTAGTTCAACGAATTACTGGATATAACGAATATTTTCTTGTTCCCCTCCGATTTGTTATATCGAGGTTGCACTGTATAGAGGACTATTGGGTCCAACTTGTGGCGGACTACCACAGATTCAAGAGGAGGAAAAGAAAAGAGAAAATTCCCTTCGCAAACTATTTAGATGAAATTATACCGTTTAAATAAATAATAATTAAAAGAAGAATGGCTGCGTGAATTTGAATCGATTTTATAAAAAAAAAGGAAAGTCAAGAATTTTGAGAGAGAAGATACATTAATGTCACTACAATTCCGCGACGGGAAAAACATTATAATTTGCTGTAATTTATCACAGGAGGATGTAAAACCAGATGGATTCGTC
>JARYHS010014793.1:0-17703 GCA_031002005.1 Vandiemenella viatica
AGAGTATTTTCAGAGTATGCTGCAGAAATCGGGCCATTTCTGTCTGATATATTCAGTAAATCATTAGAAGAGCGAAAAGTACCTTCAGACTGGAAAATCGCGCAAGTAACTCCGATTTTCAAAAAAGGTGATCGAAGTGATCCTGGGAACTATCGTCCCATATCTATAACATCTGTTTGTAGTAGAGTTATGGAGCATATTATATGCTCGAACATTATGAATTTTCTAGATTATAATAATTTGCTTACAACAAATCAACATGGATTTCGGAAGAAAAGATCATGTGAAACACAGCTGGCCCTATTTACACACGACGTAATGAAAGTTATCGATACAGGTTCACAAGTAGATGCAATTTTTTTAGATTTCCAGAAAGCCTTTGACTCTGTGCCACACAACCGCCTTTTAGCGAAGCTTCGAGCTTACGGTATATCGGATCAGCTTTGTGAATGGATAAAGGATTTTCTAACTGGTCGGTCGCAGTATGTTGTCGTTGAAGGAGAAAGTTCTTCTAATATAGATGTTACATCGGGTGTACCTCAAGGAAGTGTAATAGGACCACTTCTTTTCTTAATTTTTATAAACGATCTCGGAGACAAAGTGAAAAGCCTTTTTAGATTGTTTGCTGATGATGCGGTTATATATAGGGAAGTAAGAACTTTGGCCGATTGCTTAGAAATTCAGCGCGATCTGGATGTTATTTTGGCTTGGTGCGCTGAGTGGCAACTTACTCTAAACTGTAAAAAGTGCAAGACAATGAGCATAACTAACAAAAAGAATCCGATTGTTCAGAAATACGAGTTAAACAATACAGTTATTGATATGGTCGATTCTATTAAATATTTGGGAGTAACAGTACAAAGGAACATGAAATGGGACATACACATTAATTCTTTAGTAGGTAGAGCAAATTCTAGGCTGCGATTCATAGGTAGAATCTTGAAAAATTGTAATGAACAAACAAAGGAGATAGCGTACAAATCTCTTGTGCGTCCACATTTGGATTATTGTTGTGCCATTTGGGACCCGTTTCGTAAGGGATTGATCGAAAGTATAGAGAAAGTACAGAGAAGAGCCGCTCGATTCGTGACCGCTTGCTACAGTCCTTATGAAAGCGTCACAGAACTGATTAGTAGATTAGGTTGGGAGTCTCTGGTAGATAGACGACACACGTTTCGTTTAAACTTATTGGAAAACATGCGTACTCCAACTTTCACTCATGAGTGTAGTGAAATACTTCTTCCACCAACCTATTTGAGTCGGAAGGACAGGAAAGATAAAATTAGAGAAATAAGGTGCCGGACTGATTCTTATATGAATTCTTTTTTCCCTCGTACCATTAGGGATTGGAATGCACAGCAAAGAGATTAGCTTTGGTGCTGAGCACCCTCTGCCACCCACAATTTTGTGAATTGCAGAGTATATATGTAGATGTAGATAGATTTCAACGTCCAGTAGTTACACTTAGATATGGGACTACAGCATATAAACTCAACAACAACAACAACATGATCAAATGTACAAAACAAATAAATGAATACAAAATAACCCAGATAGATACACGTATTTACGTTTCAACAAATACTTTACAAGACCACCTAGAGTCTTTACACATAACATTTACGTAAATTTGAATTTGCTATCTCTCCTCATGATAAAGGTAAACGATAGAGAAACGTCAACTGTACACGAATTATACGTATAACTTTAAATCAGCTATGACCTATTCATTGGCTACCCTTTGAAAGATAATTAATCTTTTCAACTTATCCGTTTGGACTGCTTTCGCTTGCTAAATGTTGCCAAAAATTGCATCTTAAGAGAAAAACGTACTTAGAGGTTAATTGAATATCCAGTCTCATGAAGAAAATTATTCCCATTTTTATATCATTATTTTAGGATCGTATGAAATATTACCTATTACAAAGTTTATGCTTTTGTGGGACCGTGCGTTAATACTTGGCCCAACAACAATTATAAATTCAGCTCTTACAATCGCAAGTATTGTCTTCATAGCAACCCTGGCCAATATGTCTTTCTCTCACCATATATTATGTTAAAATTGTTTGTGTGGATCTGTGATTTGTTGGACTTATGTATTCGCAGTAATATCTTCGAATTGCCTCCCTTTATTGTCTGTGTGCTCTAATGCGATCTACATATCACCTTAAATGCGTGAGGGCACTTACTATGGCTCCTATGGAAACCTCATTAACGTTACTGCCGAGGGCAAGCACAACTGTCTACTTTTCCCACAAACCACTTACTCTCGGTTGCAAAAAGTGAGCAGTTAAGCTAACTTCCGTAACGCCGTGGTAATGAGTTAGAATTGAAACTAATGTCTCGCGAGGGGAATTAACTCAAACCATTTCGGCGATGGTTATTGAATTGGATTGCTGTGATATTTCGGAGGCGAAGGATTTGCTCAATCTCGTTGTTGCAAGGCATAGGAGAGAACTGCAATTGTGAAATTTGTTGAGTGCGCTCGAGTGCTTTGTAATGAAGTTAACTTTATTAAAAGGAAGCGCTTTAACGCCGGCGCTCAGCTCTGTGAGGTGAGTAATGGTGTTCCGTAGCTCGCATATAAATCAGACGTTTCCACAGCAACGCTACTCAGGGTTCTATGTTTACGCTAGTGGTTAGTCGCGGAAACTATGAATAAAGCTAACCTGAAGTTAGAAATTTTATTTTATTTCTTTTTTATTATTATTATTATTATTACTTCCCCCTGTGAAATGGAAAATAGCCTTTATCTCTAGGGGAAACTTTTTCCACTCTGGTAACAAGAGCAGAATCACCACAAAAATGCCGCTGGATTTACGAAACAATGTTTTTTTTCTTAGGGCTTCACGGCTCTTTGGCTTTGTGGTCATTAAAGGCGTGAGAGAATTGGTGACAAGTGACAGGAAGGTATTCGGCCATGGTTTTTTGAAGGAGCCGTCAGGAAATGCGAATGAAGTTATTTGGAGAAACAACGGAGAACCGAAATCTTAATTTCTAAATGAAAATAACCGTCTCTTAACAATTATTATTATTTTTTTTAAAAAACGAGATTAAGAAGTTTGACCACTTAAAAGCAGTGAAATAGTGAGATTGACAAATTAAAAGGAGCAATGCAGAACGGCAGCATGTTGTGTTCTACAAAAAAAAGTGTAGCTAGAGCTATTACATGACCAGCATGTGACTGTTTGTATAAAAAAATCTCACTGATGATGCCACATTACACAAGGGCGAAACGCGTCTGAGCGTAAAGGAATAAAATAACAGTTGTTAAGAGACGGTATTTTCATTTACAAATCCATAACAAACAACTGCGGAAGACTGGCCAACAGCCAATCGGAACCTGGATGTCTGAACGGGGTATCGAACTCACGTCCTACCGAATGGAAAATCGAGCGTTAGCCGCTCACCACCAAGGTCGGTAAAAGAACAATCGTTTCAGAGACTAAAAATAAAGAGGAGCTGCAGTAACAGTTCATGTACTCAATAAATCAGTATTGAGTAAAAAAAGTCAATGTAACTGTTGTTGGAATTTTTGTTTATTTTCGGACTCGTTTCACCACCTGTTAAGCTGTCTTCAGTGACCCACTGTTTTGATTACATTTCTGTTGTAATGTGGTAGCTTATCACCTGTGACTTCAACCAGCGTGACCCTACAATGATTTACATGATCGAACTAACAGGGGCAGTTAATCACTTATACCTTCGTCAAATTTTGTCCTGCACTGTTTTATCTGGCTATCAGGTGATAGGAAGCAACTTATTGGCGTGCATTATTAGTGTTCGATTCATTTCAATGATTTGAACAGCAGTTTCATCGGAGTTACCTACTACATAGTTTCCTAAGCTCGCTCACTCACTCCTCTCGATAACTATTGGCTGGAGAACGGTGTCACGTGTCGCAAAACAGCCACCAGAGATATCATTAGAAGAAATTCGTGGTTAAGTCCACAATTTAATAGCTAAGCAACTGCTACCAAATTTATTGCCATAATACATTCATTAGGATTGTTTTGCGTTAGGTTTACAGTTAAAAAATATTGATAAATTTTGCGGCTGAAAAAACGTGGATCTGCTTTTCAGTAATATGTTTCTAATGAAAGAAACTTAAAAAAATATATTGATATTAAAAATTACTCATGGTCTCTGCTGTAAAAATGAATGTCAGTTGTCATTCCGGCTTAGCGTTGCGTATAATTTTATGTGACGGCGATCTTGTAATTTGTAGACTGTATTTTGATTTATAATCTTGATCAGTTTATTTCCTTTTGTTTGCTATGTCCAAAAATCATCTCATACCAACATTTGACCTTGTCTTGAGTACTTTTTGCATTGAGTTCGCTCCGAAAGATTAGCAAGTTCTTTTCTACTCAAGATCTATCAATTTCTTTCTCCGCAACTATTATTTTCAAGCTTCTCTGCTCAATTATGCTGATTTTCTCTCCACTTCTACCAACAATTCTCTTAACTTGAGAAATACCAGCTCCTCTCTTCTACTTTTTCCAGGGATCATATATATCCTTTCAAGCATCTCTGACCAAACAATATTTATTAAACTTGCTATTCTTTTTTATAAATTCTTTTTACTATTAATTTGCCGATGTTGTGGCCTTTATGAGTATGAATATATAATTTTACTCGTTTTTAAAGAGCTGCTATGTTACATTAGGATAAATTTTTATTTAATTAAAACTATCACTAATATCGTTGTTTGTGGCGGGTGATATTTTGTAGTATTGATTTTAGTGTTAAGAAAGACGGTTTGCTTCCAAGACTGCATAGCGACGTGAAACCACACGCCTCTATTCTATTCTCGACTCCAGCGCTGAAGGACGCCCTAGTTGCAGTTTTACGGTGAGAAAGTCAACCAGCACGCCTGGACGGCATGACATACAGCCAATGAGAGGAGCGCATTCCCCACTTTCAGGGCCGGGGACGCTTCTCCGCGCGGACATTACTACACAGCCCGCGGTGTGAAATTTCGCAGGCCAGACCTATTGCCACCCAAATTAGCCATTTGGGGCATTTTTCTACCATTTTCCCCCTACTGGCTCGGAAAGCACCTGCCATTACTAGATTCGTATGATTCACTATTGCTAGAGTCTATTATCGGAAAATCTCCGATTCATGTATCTAATAATGTAAGATTACCTGCAACAGTTTTCCTATAGTAAATCAGGTAGTTACAATCCTTACAACGAGCACCTACGTCCTGATTTTAAGTAAATTAAGTCTCTGTGTGTGTGTTATATACTGGAATATGAAAACCGCAGCCGACAGTAAGTGAGTGAGTGCTAGGGTGAACCCGCCAGTGTGGTCACACGCGACAGGTTCACCAAAGTTTATACAATAAGATTTATTTACTTTTTATTTATTTTACTGACCACTTTCGTTAATGGTCTTTGTCCATCGGTGTACGGGAGTTATTAGGATATTTTAAGTGGACTTCAGACCAAATATGTTACCGGATCAACTATTATGGCAATTCATTTCTTCGGAGTTGCTCAACTGTTTAATAATATGGAAAGTCTATCAAGCTCTCTCTTTTTCTCTTTTTTTTTTTTACTTTATGGCTCGTCGACGTCAAATAGATCTAGTTATTAAGTCTGATCGTTATGGAACCTTTTTAGGGAGATAGTATTTTAGGAATTTACGTTGGGTTTGAATGGAATTAAAAATGGAATTAAAAGTATTAAGAGCCACAGAAGCAATCTGGTCTGTAGTCGAAAATAGGGTTGAGATAAATATATCGATTTATGGAAGTATCGATATTTTTCATAAAATAATCGATATCTGTCGTCGATATTTTTATTCCCGATGTATCAAAAATCGACACTTTTTTGGTTTTTCAATTTTAAGTACCAATTTGATATTTATGTAATAACGCAAATCAGTATCCAATTTCATGTGTTGCATATATATACTTTGGATACAAACGTATCTGATCCGAATGCGTCTTAAAAAAAACGAATTCGTCGTAATTTAACAGTTTTTCATCAACGGTTAACAGGTTAAAAACGATGTTAAATATGAACAAGTTTACGTTAGTGTCAGTCTTTTTTTTTTTGTCAGCATATTTGAATGTTAATGGTTAGATTAGTTGTAATCAAGTTGAAGAATATTGATTAAGCATCCGTGTTGCTAAGTTGTGGGTTGACGTAAATTAACAGCTTCTGTTTTCAATTGGTTTATCCATTAATTAATAGAAGTTGATGCGTTGACGAAATATCTCATACGCCAAGCCTCTTCTCTGTCGTCCGAAAGAGTGGCTTCTGCAGTTGACTTGGCGGCACTGGAGAGCAGGAGTATGTTGACGGGAACCATTCTTAAGAAAGAGTTCTTTTGATAAATACTGGTACGATTGATCGTAAAAATAGATGAAAGTTCCTCATGCGTCTTTAATTTTACGGAAACATTTTGGGAATATTTTTAGAAAAATAACGGCTTTGAGAAAAAATATCGATGCATCAATATATCGATATTTTTCTCTCGATATTGTTAGTAAATATCGATACAATATTTATTGATATATATTTTTTAATTTTCCCAAAACCTAGTCGAAAATTAAAATGAAGATATGTCTGTTGATAATATATCGAAATATCGATATTATTTTTTGAAAATATCGTTATTTATAAGTGATATTTTTAGGACGATATATCGATATTTCGATACGTAAATCTGGATATCGGATTCGATATTTTTTAAATAAGTTATTATTTTTTGTTTGCTCTGAATGGCACTGTGTCCCTCAAATTTCTGTTACGCATAGAGATCAGCAAGCTTGAGTAAATCTTACTACGTTCCTATAATTAACTTGGAAGTTATAGACACCAAGTCTACTCAGATGTTGGCAACAGTGTAGGCAAGGCATCTCTCACCCAGCATGAATCGAACGCGTGCCGATTGTTTGAAATGAGCGTGCGCATTGCCCACGGAAATCCAACTGGAAATTAGTGTGTTAGCAGGAATAGCGGGAAATGTAAATAAAACATAATTGCTACCTAGAGAACAAGAAAAGTAACTCAACTAAGAGTAAGCTATCAACATACAAAACTAAATGAAATTCCACGAAAAAAATTTTATGAAAAAAGTTACGTAATTTGGCCATAATAGTCATTCTTTTAAAATCAACAATCATCATCACCAAAAGAAACCATTCGAAAGTGAAATCCTGATTAAGAACAAAATCTCACGTCTATTTATCAGTGGACACCCTTATTTTTACAAGGTTTGATTTTATGAAATTAAATTTATGAAAGTGTCGATATATCGATACATAGATATTGTTTCCCGATATATTGACAGCCAATATTGATACTTTTTAAAATATCGATTTATCGAAACGAATCTTAATTTGAAGTTGACGACACTAATTAAAAATCACAATAAATTAAAATGTATCATTAACAGCTCCTAAGTTAACACCTAACAGATGACTGTAAAATTTCATCCATACCATTTATTAGAATAATTTCTAGTATTGGCCTGCGAGAGAGAAGTGGTCAATAATAATTCGCTCTATGCACTTTTTCAGAAACCATTCTGACAGTCGCCTGACGTGATTTCCGGAAACTGGGGTTACGCAGAATCAGGATAGCCGCACCTGGGATCCAACCAGCGTCCTCTCGAACCTCAGGGGGATGAGTTAACCACTCACCTACCAGAGAAGTGTCCGACGTCTACTGCGGGGTTACTTGGCTTAAGTCCTAATGGCGTAAGAAATTCTGATCATCAGGAATTGGTCGGCAATGTAGGTGAAGAGGTGATGCGTAATTCTTAATCAGCAAAGTGTGCACTTAAGTCCACTGCGTATGGAGTGAGGGCATACGAACCTGTTGGTGGCGATTCATCCGTCTAATGGAGACGTTAAGCTTGAAGGCCCCTAATGTGTCTTTCGGAAGAGTAGGCCTTAATTCTCCAGCACCCTCTCCCTTCCTTAATCTTTCATTTATTCAGAACGCCAACATCACACTGCACTGAACAAACAAACATTACTAATCCTCACGTAGCAATAACACGTACAATCACTTCCACCACTGGGAACGGCAAGGGAAACCAGACCAATTAAATTTACCAAGAAACGACTAAATGAGATGAGTGGAAAACACCGTGAAGGTTCGAAAAGACAGTCATCTAAACGTTGACAGCAGGAACTCCGGATGGACTTAATCCTCTATAGCAGTTTTCCTCCATCAACGGAAGTGTCATTATTTTGTAATCGGTCCCTTCGTTTCCAGAGTACATGCATCATGCATAAAATGTGGAAAATCGCATTTAAAAGCTTTTGGCAAAACCGATCCCGCTTGATGAACAATATCGCCATTGTCTGGTATTCCGGAGGGTGCATTTCCAGTTTCTGATTTTCCATGGGTTCCCGAAATCATTCCAGCAGAATGACAGGATGGTTCCTTCAAGTGACCATGGCCGAATTTCTTCCCGTCCTTTGCCTCCAGTCCTTTACCAGTTCTAATTAATCAGACACTGACGAGGCGTTAAGCCCTAAAACAACCTATCTCCCGGTATCATGTGACTCCTTCGACACTCGGTGAGTTTGTAGATGCACAGTGTTTTATGCCCTACATTTTTTTTATCTATGGGTTTACACCTCGTCGACGTCTAGGTCATTAGAGACCGGATGGGACTTGGAACAAGGAACGGGAAGGAATTTGGCCATGGCCTTTTGAAGTAAGCATTCGCCTGGAGTGATTTGGGGAAAGCATTGAAAACCCAAATCTGGATGTCCGGACGGGTATTCGAATCGGTGTCTTCCCGAATGCGAGACCAGAGGTTAACCGCTCACCCAACACCCTCGGTTTTATGCCCTAAGCGTTCCATCCCGCGCAATAGTTGGGGGGGGGGGGGGGAAGTGCATTAATTACGTGAGATTTTTTCTTAAATTTAAAACGCCCCCTTTCGTCTTACGGAGATTGGTGAGATCTGGTGGGAATCCTCCCTCTCATCCTCTCTATTTTGAGCTCAAGTAATTTATGGACGCCCCCTTAGTGGTCAGACTGAACATAACGTCTACTATTTCTGCAAAGTATTAGCTGCATTACATTTATTTCTACATTTTCCTTGTGATAAACAGAATCAGTCATACGCGAAACCACCTGCGGTTTTTTTTCTGGATTTACGGCTCGTCGACGTCGAATTCTTTAGACCCGGGAGAGGACAGGGAATGGGAGGATTATCGTGGAGGAATTCAGCCGTGGAACCATCCCGGCATTGGGATTTGGGAAAACCATAAGAACTGAAATTGACGTAGCCGGACAGGTATCTTTCTGCATGCCCAGCCAGGCTCGGTACCTTGAACTAAAGTTAGTGTTGTTTACCGTCAGTCAGATTTCGCATCAAGTTCAAGTTAAGTGGTAAATCTTCCTCATAGATGCAATCTTAGTTGTTCGAACTCTTTTTTTTTTTTTTTTTTTTTTTTTTTTTTGCGTGTACGTGTCTGCTGCTACGTCTATATTCTGAAGTTACAAGTATTATGGGTGACAGAGAGTGTTTTGCACCAGAGTTAAGGTACTCTTTCTATCTTCCAATCCGCAATGGAACGTGGAAAGGAGTAAACTGTGTACACATCCATGCAGCATCTATCACCACCTGAATATGCTGGCGTACAAAGTATTTCTTCGCAACCGTAAATAAAGGTGGGGGTGTTCGCATCTTTTATCAATAAATTCGATCTCAGACTATATCTGTCTAACAACCCAGTCTACGAACACAGTCGGTGACATTTTCCCTAGCGCTATAACAAGCGGCCACAAAGAGAGCGACTCCACTTTCTCGATAGTTTGTGATGAGAATCCTATTCAGAACGAAAGATTTCCAGATACGAGCCGAGTTTGCTATTCAGTTCTGACATTAAATCCGTTTTACTCCATAATGAATGTTGTATTATAGCCGACACCTTCATAGGTAACTGGTTAATTACTATTTCTTGATGTCGCGGAAGACATGGTAAGCATTTGGTTAAATGAACTAACAATTCCGAAGAATCACTTTTCACTCAGTTTTATTTTCCGCGAGATCTACAAAACATTACTCAGTACACATGGAATAGGCATCGCTTCGACCAAAGATACTGAGCACAATTATAGGGGAGGTGGTGGTAATATGAAACAGAGTTGTAATATGAAACACCATACTATTTGCAGACTACTAATGCCATCTGGTAGCGGCTTCAGTTATAGCAATCCTTAAGTTCTGTTTCCATCATTAGAGGCAACAGAGATCAGTATCACATTGTTTTATGGCCGTGAGTAGACCCACTTCGTTTTAAAACCTCCAAAAGTTTTTGTAAGGTTAGATTCAAGTATTTTTTCTGCTACCTTTACTTACACATTAGCATACAGTTTCTACTTTACGATTTAGTAATGGAATTAAACCTACAAATGATAATATTGGTTCCTAGAAATTGTTTATCAGAAGTCTATTTTCATTGATTAGTTTTGAAAATGGCGTTGGGTGGTAATATGAAACATGCTGTTCCATATTACAACCCCTCTTTTGTTTTGTCATAATTAAATTAAAAGGTAATCATGATTTATGACTATCCTCTTTCTTCCACCTCATTCTACACATATACTACAGCGACTTTTGTTCATGAAGAACTATAAACTGTGAAATGTAATTGTGGTTTATAGCTCATGAAAACAACTTTACTACAAAGCGACGTTTCGGACCTCTGCATTTTTCAACTTCACTACAAGTTTACACTGTAAATATTGATTTTCTACCAGGTAAGGTCAAAATATAATTTAATAATTTCATTAATAAAAATGTTAACTGACAATGTTTGTTTTACAATTTATTTTAAATCTGTTTCATATTACCACCCCATTTCAAAATTCTCATAATTTACAGCAAGTTAAAAAATCTATTGTAATTATTGAAAACGTTTATTATTCATCACAATTATTATTGATCCTTTATAACAGATATATAAACATGGTGACATTTTTCATGGAACAGGCACATTTTAAATTCAGTATATTGCTTTAAACGAAAAAGTGTTCCGATTTTCAATTAACTTGCGACCCTCTCCTCAGCTAACTGACTAACACGTCTCTGCCGCTTGTTTATATACACGCTACAGAGAGATCCAGAATAATTCCGACCGATGTTTCTCGAATTCTAACAATACTTTAACAATCAAATTCATACAAAAACAATTACAAATTGTACAAAATCACTCACAAACATTATAAAACATCTTGAAATGAGAGCTAATACTATTTACATGCATTCAAAATTATAAACCTGTCCAAACCGTTGCAAATTGTCCTCCAAACATCGTAACGGACAACAACACAAACTTTTAATTAATGAATTATACATAATAATGTGATTGAACACATTATGTAGCATTTAAATAGTTTCTCTCCATAATAAAGGATTCATTTACATGACAAATATACACAAATTCACAATTAACCACACAAAATGGAGAGAAATCCCTAATCAGTCAACTCCCAGCTAGAACTCTTCAAATAACATTCCATGCAAGCGCTAGGTCTGAGGGATGTTGTAACCTTGGTGAATAAATCATTCTACTTCCCGTAAATAAAAATTTTCTTTGACCTTTACTTCTGTTTCGTCATCTTTATTACCATTTGTATGGCACTATTTTAATTCTTCGAAGATTAACTATCACTTTTTAATATAATAACCAGTCTTTGAGAATGTATTTCTCCATAACAACCGGAATGTTGAAATACGGACATCCATCTCATCTTGATATTGTTTCCATTAACATATTATTATTATTGCAGCTATATCAATCCTTATTTCAGGATGTATCCTCTTTAAGTCTAATGAGCTATATATTAGAATTCAATTCTATATAGTTTTGTTATAGTTGTTTCCAGGCTGATCGATCTTGAGCCACCCTCTTCCAGATCACGCCTATAACTCGACGTATATCCTTATCCCAGCGATCCAGGGGGTCTTCCTCTTGCTCTTTTCATGTTTCTTGGTATCCAATCCAGTACTGCCGTAGTCCATCTTTCATCTCTTTTGCGAGCAATATTACCAGCCCATTGCCATTTTTGGGTCATGACTCTTTTTAAGATGTCTGTCACTTTAGTTATTGATCGAATGTGCACGGCCCTTTTCCTGTCTCTTCTTGTAAACCTTAGCATTGCTCTTTCCATATTTCACTGGACAGTTCTCAGTTTTTTCTTCATGTGACTATTTAGGGTCCAATTCTGGCAGGCATATATGAGGACCGGTAATACACATTGTTCAAATACGTTTTTTTTAAGATATACTGGCATGTTAGATTTAAAAAATACGGAATTTCTTCCGTATGCTCTCCAGCCCAGCTTTATGCGTCTGTAGATCGCAGGCTTTGAGTTGCCATTCATATTGATCAGTTGGCCAAAATAGATGTACTTATCTACAGACTCAATACTAGCGTCTTGTGTCTATTTGGTGATTATCTTTTTCTGCCCATTTCTTCAACACATCGACATCGGGAATATTAAACCTTTAGTGGTGTTGTTCGACTGCGAGAAATGACTGAATCCAACCAGTTGTGTTCAAGCTAAAATTGGAATTAATTTGTGGAAATTTTTATCTTAAATTTTTCAGCTTTCCGACATCACATCAAAAAGAAATATAGCCTATTCTACCCCAGGTTTTCCTCAAGCTAAAGGCCGTAGTCAAATTTCTTCCAGTTTCTTGTCTGCAGTCCATTCGCATCTCTCATAACCTTAACGACTGCAATGCATAAAGCCCTAAGAAAAAATATTCTGTCTTCAAAGGTTCTTTTTATATAGTAATAGATATTGTCGTTTGGGTGTTTATGGCTAATTTGTAATTTGATGCAACTTAACTCAAGTTATCTCATATTCTTTGAAGATTATTTTTACCAAAGCCACGAGCAGTGGAACTTGATGTTACTTTAAGAAGAGGGCTCATACTCTACTAACCTATTAGATAAAAATGAAGAATAAAATTAATGGTTGTTCATTCAGACAGCTGGCGAAAATGCACGTAAATCCAAATGATATGATCAATTTCAGCCATATGGACTACTATATGTGTAAACAACGTGATTGAGTGAGGTTGTGCGGTATGCTGCTAAAGACGATTTGACGAATAAACTCTGCTTCTGAGGTACGTAAAGCATTTTTTTTTTGTTCATCCCAATAATACAGCGACAACTTATTTGAGTGGTATTTAAGTAAACTGTGTCAGAGAAATTGTGTTAAAAATCGAAGTGTAATAAAATAATACTTGTTTGGCAAAAAAAAAAAACATGTTATTGTAGAAATTGGAAATTTGTTAATTTTTTGAACGTGTTTGGAGCAGTAATTTAAATGCATAGTGAATATCAAAAAGAGGGACAATGGGGATAGTGCGAAATGAGGTGGTGTACAGGGAACTGGAGCCCATCACGTATACTATTCGTCGCATCATAACGACACCAAAAACCAGAATAACAAGAAGAATATCAGGAAAACTCTGGAAGGTGAAGAAAAAGGCAGGATGGAGAAAGGAAGTTGGAGATGATATGGAAGAATTAGAAATAACCCTGGATGATCTGCAGGACAAACCAGAAAACACAAAAAAATTGAAAGACTGGAAAATAAGATTTAAACCGAAAATAGACCAACGACACACAGTGAAGATGGTATTTACAGATGAAGAAAGAAAAAGAAGATCACAGGGAATGAAGAGACACTGGGCAATTTGTAAAGAACGGAGCATGCCCATGCCAAAGAATACGACCAGGAAATGATTGACCAAAGTGGTTCAGTGAGGCCGTAAAAGCCTAATAATAATAATGTGTTAATTGAAGTGTTGAACTGAGCAGCAGTAGAAAAGACATCACGTCACCCGTGTCTTATCAATTCATCCAGTGAAAAAAATGGGTTAATTATAAGTAAATAATGCAATGTAGGATTACATATTGACAATTCGTCAGACTCGCAGGACTCAGCCTTTAAAAAGGTACCTCGTTTGCTGATTTCGATTACGAATGAAGTGAGAAAAATGGTTTGTCATGAAAAATCCCCTTCGAGAAATAATATATGAGAAGATGAAAGAGAAAAAAACCTTCCGCTGCCGAAGGCGCGAGGTTATGGCGGCTTTATGCGTAAACCGACACGTTTACAGAGACGCAAGAGCGCTTCCAAACGCATAATACGTGCAGCGAGGTGCCTGCGTTAGTTGTCAGCCACGTCTGAACATAAATCTATGAATATTTATGCACAAATGAGAAGCGTCTGATCAAAGCGCCGTGCAGCGCCTACAGGTAGACAACCCGCGTGTCTCTGGTACCGCTAATACTACACACAGCAGGGCGCAACCAACGGCTCGATAATCAGTTCCACCCAACGTCATCAAACGTGCAATCGACAGTTGCGCAAATTCCGTTGTTTTTTGAATGCCAAACATCTGTTTCACTCGGAATTAACAGCGGTGTTGACTGATAGTTCCTTAGCAACATAAATATTCCACTTCTAGATTAGTAGCGGAAAACCTTGTCACGGAATTTCTGTTACAAAACTTGCTGTGACCTATTGCTTCTCTCACGTAGACTGTCAATGTACGGAAAGTCGATATTGTCGCCAGAGAGGGAAAAAGAAACTGTAATTTAATTCTTCCGAAAAACACGTCTCTCGTATGCTGAACTAAAGATAGACACTTCGATAGCGAGATCAGACAAGAACTTTTAGTTTAAATCGTGTTCAGCAAAAAATGTTTACTATTTTGTGGAATTTTAAATTTTTCAGCTTTACGACTTCAAAATCAAAGATATTCTTTCTATAACCAAGGACTGTGTGCTTCACATCATTCAAAATTACATCAAAATCCAATAAGTGGTGTTAATCTGGCAATAGACCATATTTACGCAGTTGTTGAACAATAATTTTACAACTCGTCTACAAACAACTGTTTCGGTGAATTTTATTTTATTCCATAGACGCGTTTCGCCCTTGTAGTGTAGGGCATCATCTGTGGAGATATAGTGGTAATCTTCACATGCCGGTTTGGAACACTCCATAACAGAAGTGCGGCGTGCAAACAACTAGTGAAATAATGTTCAACTGGAACTTCAATGAACAGTGCTGGAAAAGTGTATAAAGTGCTGTTCCAGACCGGCATGCGAGGATTACCACTATATCGCCACTGATGATGCCCTACACCACAAGGGCGAAACGCGTCTGGGGAGTCAAATAAAAATAAAATTCACCAAAACAGTTGTTTGTAGACGTAGTAATTTATAAAATTACCATTAAGTAGTATTTGAGTTAATTCAAAGAAAAATGTATATTAATTTGTGGAAACTTATAATTTCTAGCTTTCCGATTTCATATTAAAATGAAACATAACTTATTTTACCGCCGAGTCTACGGACTATACGTAAAAACAGGACGAGTAGTCTTTGTGTGAATCTCGTTTAACCAAACACACAAGTTTTAAAATTTGATTTTTCTTTATAGCCTGTGAGTAGTGCTCAGATTCAATGATTAAAACATATTTGAATGTGACTATCCTTGGTTAAAGTCTTATAAGTTTGGATAAAGGAGCCGTATCTGGAGTCATTGGAAGACAGGAATAGGGTGAAAACAGTGATAGGAGTGTACAAGGCGTATATTGATGTGAATCGTGGAAAGATATTGGTGAGAGATTAGTAGTAGTGCATGGCTGGGAAAAGATGACCATGACCTGAGCAGGCACTGGCATAAAGGAGTAGCAAAATATTGTTTTGTGGAAAGGGTGTCAGGGATTGGAATGAATTACCAAGAAAAGCGATGAATAATTTACCCAAAATGATGAAGGAGTTTAAAATCAAAATTCGTTAATGGATGGTAGTTATTTAATACTCACAGTATATAAGTTAATAATGATAACGGACTGAAGTAAAGAGCTCAGGGAGATAATGAAGAGAATTTGGGAGAAGAAGAAAAACACATCTGACCTCAACTCCACACGATTCACGTTGAGGTCTGGAGATTGTTACTGCGAGGACGCTAGACCTCAACTACACGTTAAAGCGATTCCTCTAAAAGAAAGGCTGCCTCTCGGCGCTGTTACCGAATCGGCCGACATCGCGAGTCAGGTACGTGACGTGTTTCTGTAACGGCTCATTACGCATTCGGCACGCATTCTGACGTTTGCATAAATAATGAGGTTTTGCCGCCACTTGTAGCTGCGTGCTCTTTATCGCGGCATTTGTGGCGCTCTAAGTCATTTAACTGTTGGGTAATACGACGCTACAGAACTAAAATTACCTCGCTGGACACAGGAAAACCTGCTTCTCATAAGCTCTTATCCGTACAAAAACTGTTTTGCATTTGTGGACGCAGTGGTTTCGTAAGCTGGGTGAAAACTACGACCTCACAAGTTCTTTTTTTATTATTATTTTTCTACTTTTTTTAGTTATGGCTTTACGCCTCGTCGACTTCGAGGTCATTAGAGGCGAGAAGGGATTGGGGGTGGGGGGCAAGGAACGGGGTGAAATTTGGACATGGCCTTTTGAAGTAAGCATCCCGGCATATGCCTGGAGTGATTTGGAAAAACCATGGAAAACCATCTGGATGCCCGGACGGGGATGCGAACCAGCGTCCTCCCAAATGCAAGGCCAGAGCATTAACTCCTCACCCACTACGCTCTGTCGTAAGTTCTTAATTAATTTTGCTATGAAACGTGACTTAACCACGAATCAAACAGGTAAACTACTTTAATGATGGTGGCTGAGATATAAGAACCATTTTGCTACTCACCAAGGGAGATACAAGCATCGGGGAACGCACGAATGTTTTGCAAATGGTTCGGGAACCACTTTTTGATACCTTAACAATCTAGAGGACGCGGGTTCAAATCTGCCTCCGGCCCTCCTTATTTTCGGTTTCCACGGTTCCCAAAATCAATCCAGGCTTTAATGGGATGGTTTCTTCAAAAGGTCATGGCAGAATTTCTTCCAGTTCCTTTTCACCAATCTCGTGTCACCTCTAATGGCTTCTGAGTCGACGAGGCGCAAAGAACTAAGCAAGAAAACGTTTCCCTGGCCTGCCAAACACATCTGTTGCAAGTTGTTACTAAGTCCTTCGAAAAGTGAAATTATATTTTTCCACCGCTCAAAGTGTGCAGCGAGTACGCAGTTAGTTTTTGGATACACAAGTTATTACAAAGTTTGTCTCAATTACTAACAAAAAATCAGAAAAAGTGTGTTATGGGAAGTATTAGAGATACTAAATACCTTTTGCGTGAAAACGTCTTTGGAATGCCCGTAGCTTAAGAAAATGGAATGCTGTTTATTCGTGTCTACATCCATTGCCTGCAGAACCCTGCGAGTGAACTCAGTCGCCACATCAGATGTCTCGGCCTCACCGCGCTCTCGTAACTTTATTACATAAGATAAAATGGTCATCATAGCCGTACAGTCAAGTCAATGTATTTCTGTTTTTTTCAGTACATATGTATCATAGTCATTATCATACTTCTGTCTGGTAAGGGCGACCCATGACAAACACAATACAAGACAGACACAAGACAAACACAAGTCAAGAGAAACACAACATGTGATTAAAACCGTCAATGCCTTAGGCTGGGCTCGAACCGCCGACCATTGCAACGTGAGAACAACTAGCTCCCGTAAGATTTCGAAGACGAGCACTTAAGCTTCCTTTATCCGCTCAAGTTCTTTCCCGCTACTTGTGGTGCCTCTGTTGTATTGGGGCTTCA
>JARYHS010014794.1:0-11620 GCA_031002005.1 Vandiemenella viatica
TGTGTTTTGGATATCATCTTTGGTGACATGTTGCTTTGATATATATAAGTGAATGCAATTTAAAGAAAGTAGTAAAGATAAAAAGAAGTAAAGGCAGTGGGTTTTTACAGCTTTCAAGCCATATTCCCGTAGGATTAGAGGAGGTAGAGCTCCACATTCCTATTTCCTGATCGTAGCATTAGAGTGGATGTGCCGTGGTCAGCGACACAGTCTGACCCTTTTTCTTTTGCCTTCCCGCAGAGTTTCCTCCATGGTATTCATTTGATAGCAGGGCTGAGTGTGCCTGGGAGACTGTTCCAGACATTCAGCTCAGAGGAAAATCCTCAGGCTCGTCGGGGATTAAATCCCCATTGTCCGGGCCGTAGTCAGACACTCTAACGCCTGAGCTATGCAGCCGCCTTGTAGAAAGTTTTTTTTTAATTATTAATTTGCTACTTGAGGCAGCATTTTAATAATGAACAGCAAGTGTAAATTCTATGAAGAACCTAACCCATCAAGAAGAATAACAGGTAAATTGGTGCTAACAGGCACATAAGACATGGTGTCAATCGAAGCAAAACAATTAGCAGAACTGAATTACACATAATGACTCTTGTGTTTCGTGTAGTGAAGCCAGAAGAAGCTATGTGAACCTTAAATTTTATGAAATAAGGATAAAAACCTATGCATTAGTGTTATTAACAGTGATAAACAATTGTTCAGTTATCTGTTCTTATTTAATCTTCAAATTCAAGCTTTATATTAATTCTGCAAAAAACTGTTCCTCCTAGTTAAATCCCTAATGTTTTGTTACCTGAACAGCTTGAGCAGTGTTCCTGGCAAGTTGTTGTGCCAGGGCTAAAATGGTAGCTCCATCAGGTCTTTGTAACTGATCAGCTCCCAGGATGATTATAGGTCGCTTAGCTGACGTCAGCACCTTACTGTATGCATGCTGCCCTGACACCAGCTGCTTCAGTACTTCTGCACTATCACCCAAGTGCTGAAAAACCAATTAATTATAACAAAATAAATTAAAACTTGGTAAATATACATGTTTTATATTACTATTGTATTACTTTAGTTACAACAAAATTAATCCAGCTACAAAAAAAATGGTGTATACAACATTGAGCAAAGTGTGGATATATACTATGAGGGGTTTATATTATTATTATTATTTTTTTTTTTTATGAGAACAAAATGAAAACTGATTCCACAGAATTTAATCTGCTTCACAAAACATTACATTTTAAAATTCTATGTATTTAGTGGTTAAGTGATCGCTACTCCTTTTATTAAGGAAATGTTCAATATCTTTTAGATTTTCTAGTCAATTTTTGAATGTACCGGTATTGTATTATTAAAAAGTATATCACAATAGTATGTTGTAACATCAGATCACTAGAAGAAAATTAATGTTATGTTACAGTGTTTTTCAAGTTTGCTTTTAGCAAACTGTGTGCTCCATGTATGTATCCAATATAATTAGGAGAATGAGGGTTTTCTCTATGAGCATTGTTTAGAGTTTATGAATAATTTCTTCAAAAGGAATAATAATAATATTTAATTAAATTGCAATGGAGCGAACGCTCCAGTGGCAATTACCCTAAACACCCATCTTCGCCCTTTCTGCACCCAGCTACATTTGGCCTCTACAAATTTTAACTTTAAATTCCTTCAACATTTTTGACAAATTATTCATCGTTTCTCATGGTAACTTATTACAATCCCTGACACCCTTACCTAAATGAGAGAATCTTCCTACACCCTTGAGCCTAAAATCAAGTGCCAGCTTGTGTTCATGGTCATCTTTTCCCTTCCATGACTTTACTTTAAATTCTTACACCAATATCTTTCCATGCCTCATCACAAATATAAGTCTTGAACAGTCCCTGATTCTCTTCACTCTCCTCCTGTCTTCCAACCAATTCCATTCCAGCTCTTTTTTCATATTGCTTGCTGGCATTCTACGGTAATTCCCAGGGACAAGTCTAGCAGCCTTTCTTTGCACCCCCTCCAACTCCTGTATTTGATACTCAAAATGTGGATCCCAAACTGCACCATCATATTCAAGCAATGGTCAGACCAAAGGTTTGTAACCCAATTCATTTACTTCTCTCGCACATCCCCTCATCACTCTCTCGAACAAGTGCAGAATTTTGAAACCTTTTCCTATTAGCTGTCCAATGTGTTCTGCCAGTTTAGCTTGTAATCAAATGAAATGGCAAGCAATTATTTCCCCACCTTATAATCATAATTGACCTTTAGTTTTTTTATTTGTGTATCTAATAAGCTGATTCTTCTTTGCATTTATCTTCATCCCACGTTTACCAACCCAAAGAGATATCCTGTCCAGATCACCCTGCAACCGTTTACAATCCTCTACCATATTGATCCTTTTATATAGCATTATGTCATATGCAAACAATCTAATTTCTGATAGTAAACAATCAACACAATTATTCATTAGAATAATGAACAGCAATGGTCCCACTATTCTACTCTTTGGCATTCTCATTTTTACTTCCACTTCTTTTGATACCACATTTCCTACCCTAACTTTGTTTTCTACCTTTCAAAATTCTTTTGTGAAGCATCTGAACCGGATTCCAAAACTATTTTATTTAGTTGTGTATCTTTTTACTGTTGACTACTAGGGTAATAAGGGACGATATAACCTAATGCCACTTGAAATTATTTAATTTTTGCGCATGTCTTATTATTTATGTGTAGTTTTTGAGGTAGAAAATGGGGAACCCATCATTTGTCTATATTACTACTGAATACTGACCAAGAACTATAAATAACTCAGCCTGTACAATCAAAAGAGGTTTATACCTAGTTTGCATGAGACTTCCTCACTTTCATTTCCTTCCCCACCTCGATTAATCGTTTCCCCAGTTACCTTTCCTTTCATATGACCCAAGACGAAACAAAAATTACAATAGTTGGTACATATGTTTCAAATTTATTGTTTGGTTTTTCATTTTATTTATAATTTAGTTTTATAAAATCAACTCTACATTTAACCCTTCCATTTTTTCTTCCATTCTCACTGATATTCCTTCCTGGTTAGAATTATTTTTTCTTTTTTAACTATAGCTTTATGCCTCATTGATGTCATTAGAGGCACAATGGAGCTGGGGACAAGGAACAGAAAGGAATTTGGCCATGGCCTTGAAGAATTCACCTGGAGTGATTTGGGGAAACCATGGAAAATCCAAATCTGGATGCCTGGATGGAGATTTGAACTGGCACCCTCCCGAATGCGAAGCAAGAGCATTAGCTGTTCACCTATCACGCTTGATAGTATTTTCCCTCATTTATGTATGGCTTATTTGGCCAGGTGACTTCCCTGGGTGTGGTTCAGCTGCCTGACGACAGGTTTGTTTATCTGTGTCTTATGCTCCTATCATGAGCACTACCCTACTGGAGTAAATGAAGTCTTGTCATCTGTTTGTGAAACATATAACTTTATGTTCCATATGATAAGCGAATATTTTGTTTAGTAAGCGGTGACTCATCATTTTTAAACTTGCTGTGCTTCTAGGGATTCATAGTGGAATATACCACTGTTAAGCTGTATATTCACAACATCCTTAATCACAAATTTCCATAAGTAGGTGGTCATGGCAGTCACTTTTACATTTCCAAAATCCATTTTGATGCCATTGTCAATAAGATTTCTGTAAAATATACAGAAAAGATTATATACTCTCAGTATCCTTATATCCAGTTTTTTTCTCAGAGAACAGGGCCAATCCAAAATTTTCATGGTTAGGAAAAAGATACTTCTAAACCCCTTATGGGACAATATTATACCTATTTTCTAGAAGTATTTTCTTCTTACATGATAAAGACAAATGCATTGAAAGGTATCCTGACTCCACTGGTGGTGTGCATTGGCCTACTTGTTCTGAGGAACCAGTTTGCCTGAATCTATGGTGGAGTTATTCAAGTAATGCTGGTAAGTTTATGTATTAGAAATCTCTCTTTCTCTTTGCATAAGCATTGGTAACAGTAATGGTTTACGTGTATGGGTTTTTGGTATCTATTCTGTCCTAGTGCTCCATCTGGACTTTTCCTGATAAGAAAATTCATAAAACAAAGGTACCCATTTTATTTTTATTCCATAGTAGAACATACATTAATACATTTTTTTAAATGTAGCCTAGGAATTCATTAAATGCTTCGAAATCACTGGGCCATATGACAAATGTATCATTCAACTAATAACAGAAACACTTTTGTTTTAGGAATGTGCATCTAAATGCTTCATCATCTTACTCCTTCATGTGAAGACTGGTTACTGCAGACACCATCATTATACTAGTAGAATTTCTCACTGATGGGAGTCATCATACCTAAGCTTATAAGAGGAATCAATAATCTTGGCATTGTGCTCACTGAATGGAAGAAGGGCAGTGGTGTTTCCCATATGAACCTGTGACATGACACTCTTCATTATTCTGATACAAGGCATAAAGTGTTATGTGTTGTGCCTTTCTAATGTTAGCCTTTGGAATCTTGGCTCTCTAAAAACCACAAAGATAACAGAATTTTGGTATGTGCTATCATTCTCCACAGTCTACCACTGCAATGGCACCATGAGAATTAAGAAGTTTCTATATTGGGCAAACCTTGTGTTTCTACAGTAAAACATCCACCAAACTATGTGCTAAGGAATTGTCATTTTCAACTGACAGCCATGTAGTCACACAATTTTGAGTACTGGTTGAACACTGCCACTTTGGCACAAGGTAAACTGGATGTCAAAAGGAAAGGAGGAAGATACATCTCTAATATTCTAAGATCTAAATTTTGTTGTAAAAATATTTTTTATCCCTGTAACACATATCAATCACTTTTCCAGTGAGTCAGCTGGAAACGTCCTTGAGAGATATAGGAATAAAACCTGCAGCGTTGTGGAAGGAGTGAAGCCCCCAAGTGCCTAACATTCATAAAAGCAGAGTGCCAGGCACTATGTTCCTTACATCAAATTGAAGATGTAGTAATGTTACTGGCAGACAAAGGAATTTAATAAATATTCTTGAGCATGTATCAACTATTTTGATATTAGAGACCATGCTGTTCCAAAAATCTTTGGCCCAGGTTAAACACTGTGTTTCTTCAAATTTAAATCTATGTACCTTCTGGATGCTGTGTTCAGTTACCACTGACTTTTCCTCTTGATACAGATAACATTTCTTGCATGCTCCACACACCATTGGACAATACAATAATTTAATGAAATGAAAATTTCTCGGGTTTTCTGCCGGATAATATTTTTATTTAACTCATCATACAACGTTTCGGCAGCAACCTCCACTGCCTTCCTCAGGTACTGTGTCATAACGAAGCCAAGACAGTAACTGCACGGACGTCACGAACTTCTATAAGTAGCCCACTGCCAGAGAGAACTTCCCGCTGCTCCACCTTGGTCGGCGTTTCAATCGACCCCAGACGGTGTGGAACCGGATTACACCAATGATGATGATGATGATGGTGCATCATGTGGCTCCACGGAAGTCAACAGTCATTCTCTTCGCCATTGCTTAACAGGCGGCATAAGTAAAAATTGCATTTCAAGACTCCACAGCGACATCTCGAGCAGTCAACCACCCAAGTGCTCACCAAGCTCAACGTCGCTTAACCAGCAGTAGCATCACGTTCAAAGCTGCTGCACGGGCGGCATTAACCAAGCCGGCCAATCACAGTAACCGATCTCCTGATTGGCTTGGAGGTGGCGGATCAGCTTTCCCATTGGTCGACATGTCATGATGACATCCTCCCGGACAGCTGTGTCCAAAATGTTGTAATTTCAAATCTTGGACAATTGGCTCCCATGCTTCGCTCAAGAAAAGACCGGAATCTCTGTTAATGTTGTTGTTACTTATTCGAATCTGAGTTGTATGATGAGTTAAATAAAAATATTATCCGGCAGAAAACCCAAGAAATTTTCATATCATCAATACGCTGGGAAAAACTTAATTCCCACAATACAATAATTTGTCCAATATAAGCACACTCCAATTAACACAATTTGTGGAAAATTCTTGGGGCAATTAGTCCAAGGTTGTCCATAATTACTTCAAACACATTTTTAATCTTTGTGAGTGGTCTGAAAATGGTTTTCACTCCATTTTTACTCAACATTCTTAATACAACTACGAACAGTAGGAAAGCAAGGTGCTTGGCATCATCACTGTCTTCCTGACCGTTTTACTTGTTACTTAATGCACCGAGTGTGGTGGGTGAGCAGTAACACTCTGGCCCTGCATTTGGGAGGACATTGGTTCAAATCCCTGTCCGGGCATCTAGATTTCGGTCTTCCATGGTTTCCCCAATCACTCCAGAAAAATGACAGGATGCTCCCTACAAAAGTCCACGGCCAAATTCCTTCCCATTCCTTGTCGCCAGTCACACATCTAATGACTCCAATGTCAATGAGGTATGAAGCCATATAAGAAGAATCTAACTCCATGATGACATTGTGAACCACTGATTTCCAATTTATATTTAAACACTGCTATACACCTCACAATACAACACAGTTCTGATTACCTATGTACAGAAAGCACGAAAGGTATGTGACAAAGACAACCTTGCAACTGAATTAGAGTTCTTCCATAGAACTTTTGCGAAAAATGGTTACAAGGAACAAATTCAATGCATGTTAAGGAAGAAGGACAGGAAGAATGTGATGACACCAAGTACCTTGCCTTCCTTCCATTCATGTGTGCACTAAGTGAAAAAGTGGAGAATGTTGAATGCTGTTTTCAAAACACATGTAAAGTTTAAAAATTTGGAAGTGTGAAGTGTGATTGTAAGTGGGCTTATATTGAACAAAATCTTGTTTAAAGTTGAAGAAATGAGGATTTTGACAAAGGCCAAAGACCTTTGGAACGGCATTGTATCAGAAGCCATTACGATTATGGAGGTTCCCCTATTACCTGTAAAAGGAGTTAGTAGTAAATGGAAAACATAGGCAGGGACACTGGTGCCTAAATAAGTTATAAGGCACTGAAAAGAACCAAAACCAGAATTTACAAGTAGAGTGGTGCCAAAACTTATAACAGAACAAACATTGAAAAACCTCTGTATCAGTCCTGATAAAAGTATGTGACCATAAAAATCAATGGATTCTCTTCCCCTATATCATATTTAGAAAAAAATGTCCCTGGTTTGCAAAATCAGGAACCAAAGAAAGGGTTATATCATCAACAAAACAGTGCTGAAAATTGCATATTACACAGTGCCTTTCAGAATTTTTTATGCATATTTCCCCTAGCTCTTCAGATGATTTAAGCATCCATTTTAAAAACATTTATTCATACAGAACATGTAACACTACACAAATACAAATGTTCACACAGTCACTCATTCTCAACCAGAATTATGTTTTTTAACTTTTACACTAAACAGTAATTTTACCTGATAATCATATGTAAGATTTATTTTTGGGCCAATTACAGCAATATCACTTTCTTTGTGTATATAAGATTTGCGGATGCGTGCATTTAATATTGGTGCTTCAAACCTAGGATTGGTTCCAATTAGAAGAATGTGGTCTGCCTCTCAACTCCTACAAGAGAACCAATACAAAGAACAGTGAAACAGACAGAATGAAGGAAAACCTTACATATAAAAAAAATTAGTCTTTTAAAGAAAAAAATTATGTTACTTGTAGGAGTAACTCGTTTTCCCACTAATTTCCTCTGTGAGTGAATTTAATTAAATACAGACTGAGTGACTTTTCTGTTTCTATAAAACAAAACTGGTGTATTTATGTTTCAGAAAAACTCAATAACTACTTTTCAGATTTTGATGGAGTTTTCACCATTTTAAAGTTAGGACCAGACTTGAATTCTTTGGAATTTTATATGATGGTAGAGCAGTAAATGAATGAACTGTGAGAAACACCAAAGATGCAAATACTATATGTTGCATAGTCCACACTAAACAAAATGTACACTCTTCATCAAAATATTAGGCATATACCGGCTCTTTCTTAAATTTAGGGTACTCAGTTTTTAAACACCATAGATGGACATGTGAAAAACTATATAATTTAATAATGAAAAATGAGAGAGATTTTCTTGTCTGAGATCTCTGGCATTGTAACTACAATGTCTCTGAACATTGTCTTTAATGTACAATTTCTCTGATATTTTCCTTCAGTTTAAAAATAAAGCTGTTTACAATAATAATCGTGCAAAAAACCTTAACAAAACATTATGACATATACTGGTTCTTTCCTTATGTTTGATGTATTCCTTAAATTTGGGGTATGTGGAGAAAAACTATGTAAATTAATAACAAACTTTTCTTTGCCCATAATCTTACCATTGCCAAAATTAAATTAAATTATACAGGTAAGGCTAATATTACAATTTCTCTGACATTAACCAAAGATTTTAATATGAAAGCCTTTAGTGACAACTAGTGTTGCAAACTGAAAAAAAAAATGTTTTTTTTCAGCTTTGTGAAAAAAATAAATGTTTTTTCAGCTTTGTGAAAAAAAACATGAAAAAAAACTTAGCACCCGTGTTTTTTTTTTCTAATTTTTTTTTTCAGGAAACAATATATTTGATAAATTATAGTTTTATTTAAGGAACTTCCATTTTACATGTGTGTTTCAAGTCTTACTGAATCATATAATGTCTCACATAATTATTCATAAGTGTATCTATATAGGTAAAACATAATTTTATTCATCCTCTATGTCAGTACCACATTCACTAGTATCAGCATTACCAACATTAGTTCGATCGGTGTCGGAATTTTCTGTCTCTTCTTCTGTCTCCTCTAGATCCATAACTTCAGAAATAGTTAAATTTTCTTTTACTGGTTGTTCTTGTATTGTACGCAAAAGATTTTGAAATTGCAATTTTAAATAGTGAGCAAAATACACACTGTGCTGATAATTCTGCGTTATGGTCTTTTAAGTTTGAATTAAAATCTATTATCATACAAAATAGGAGCTTTACTTCTTTGCAATCGTTTGTTTACACCAACGGTTGCAAGGAAACGATTCATAATTAGGGACCGTGCACAAACTACGTGGCTCGGTCCAGAGGGAGGAGGGGTTAGCTGGAAGGCTACGCTGGGCTACGTGGGGAGAGGGGGGGGGTTCCGAGCCAGACCACGTAACTTTCCTTTCGTAACATTTTTCACAGTTAAAATGAGGAACTGAACTCACAACAGCATGTGAGTATTTTAGTTCCCTCAGTTAATTATATCCGTATGTAATTTACAATAGTCAGACTAGAGAAAACAGTACAAAATGTCTTCTGGAATCAAAACGGAAGAAAGCTACGTGAGCAGGGGGGAGGGGGAGGGGAGAGGGGGTTGGCAAAAGCCACGTAGGGCTACGTGGGGGAGGTGGGGGGGTTCACAGGAGGCCAAAATGGAGCTATGTGGTTTATGCACGCTCCCTTACTGACAATTTAATGAGTCAGTACCACTATACTCTGAGAGTTAACAAGTATACGAATATAAGGAAAGTCCAATAAGTAATAAAAAGAGGCAAAAAACTGTGGATAAATTTTAAATTCCTAATTTTTTTAAAAGATCTGTAGGTAATTTTGTAGGGTTGGCAGCACTATTTCAAATAGCAAGTAGCAATCCAAACAATGGGGAATGGGGATTCCTTCTCGCGCAACCTAGTCTCTTCGGGAAATCCCCGTTCATAAAGAAAATTTCAGTCAATTTTGCCAATATTTTCGTAATTTTTTTTCCTACTGAACCAGAAAAATATAGTAGATTTTAAACTAAGAGAAGTACTTAGAATAAACTCTAAAACAGTCATTTTAAACGATAACTGCCTTACAAATGTGAGATTTAGTAGTTGTGAAAAAAAACGTGTTCCAGAAAAAAAAACATGTTTTTTTCAAAGTTTTTTTTCATGTTTTTTTTTTCAAGCCAGAAAAAAAAACGTTTTTTTACAATTGATTATGTTCTTCAGTAATCAATTTTAGATATCTATATATTAATAGGATAAGCGAAAACTTCAGATCCCTTTTTAAGAATATTGCACGCATGGAGAAGAGTGAGATTTGGCATAGATAAAGTTTATATGGAGAAGATATGTAGAAAGCTAAAATCTATATGTAATATGTGTTAAAAATACATCAAATTAAATAAAATATTTGTTCTTTACATTCAATTTTTTTTTTTTTAGTGGCAATGACACTGAGCTATTCTGCCAATCTCTGTGGTCTTTGGGCAACAGTAAAGAAAAAAATATAATAAGCATAGTTAATACATGTTACAAATACATTATTAAATAAAAAAATAAATTCGTGAATGTGTGCGTGAAATCAGATCGGAGCCAACTATGTGATGAATATTCCCAGCATTGAGATACTCTGTGGTCTTTAGTGAAACAAAAGAGTCGCATAAAGTAGAGATTAAGAAACATTTCGAAATGGAATGTAGCGATTCTATCAGATACTATATGCTCCTTTTTTTGTTTAAAAGGTTAAACGGTTAACAGTCTTTTGAATTTTGAATATCAGTAATTTCATTACGGATATTTTGTTTGTATGTTTGTTTCATTCGGATATTTGCACATGCTTCTATTATGCCTCGATATAGAACATTAACAGGTTGGGGAGAGAGAGAGTAAATAGTGAACACACAAAATGATGAAATTATTTGATGCATACATTTAAATGCGCACTAAATGGCATTCCAAGAAATTTTGATAGTTTCAAATTTACAATGCAGGTTTTGCAATGCAAAACATTTCAAATCAGAAGTGAAAAGACTGCATTTACTTCATGTTGTCGTCCAACTAAAGCAGTTTTACCGGCCTTAATTCAAAATGATTTTAAATAATCATCGAATGATGGTCTAAATTCAAACGAACCATAGATAAATAAAAAGTCAAAAATTATTTTGAAAACATTCGTAAATACATTTCATCATTTGCTATGGTTAGTTCAGAAGCTACAATTTAGGATACAGTTACGTGTGGAGTGTATCATTTTAATTTTATAGGTATTGCAGGGATTTAAGGCAAACAACACAAGCTAATAACGTATTGGTACAAGCTCGCAGCCAACAACGTCAAATGTATACAGTATATAATATATATCTACGCAAACGCAATAGAACAAAATTCAAATAATGATTATTACTCTTTAATGAATTACGGTCGAATTTCGACCCCTGGGCGATCACTAGTTTGCCTAAATGGCCAAATTCGCACAGGTATAATATCTGAAGTTTGGAGCTGAAAGTAAATTCAATGTGTTCACAATAATTAATGCATAGGCTGATGGTTTTAACTTGAGGTATAATATCTGAAGTTTGGAGCTGAAAGTAAATTCAATGTGTTCACAATAATTAATGCATAGGCTGATGTTTTAACTTGAATAAAACCTTTTTTTAGGCCTTTAGTGTTAGAAATAAACACAGTACAAGGCAATTGAATTTTATTTTGGATTTACTGTAGTTCACGATACATTCTGCATTATACTCCAGAGTCTCTCACATAATTTAGCTTTTATTCATTTTGGAAGTAGGGCTTGTGCCTGGTGTTCAGGAAGATATTGATTCAAAACCCCATCCGGCCATCCAGTTTTTGGTTTTCCATGGTTTCTCAAAATCACTCCAGGTGAATGCTTGGACAATT
>JARYHS010014797.1:0-14382 GCA_031002005.1 Vandiemenella viatica
CGAGGCGTCCAACTCTGCCTTCATTCTCAACCCAAATATCATCATTAAGAGTTGACGCCTTCGAAACGTCCAAAAATTGTAAACATCTTAACACGGCTAGATGTCCGAGAGAAATTTATAATATACAACGCCGTGAAAAATTACGATTTACTTTATTATTATTACTCCGCGATTCACTAAAAGTGTGTGTGGAGGTTATAGTGCTCCTATTCCGAAAGGGTAATGGTTTGGAAGGGATATACGGGATATGGCAGGAGGCCTTTACAATGCGATGACAGTGTTCTAGCCCCTACACTGCTAGCGCCAGCTTTAAGAATCTTGGTCGGGACTCTGCGAAGGAATTTGTGATGTGTCTGCGGTCGTGGTTTGCCAACACGGAAGACAATTCCGTAGGCCCACAGAACAAGGAAATTATCAGACATTTCAGGCATGAGATTTTCCTCATCCTCGTTCAACTAACTTGCTTATATTGCTACCTGAGGCTCACACAGTTAACAGACGAAAGAATTATACAGGTTTAGAACCGTTAATTCTCGAGGGAACTTTCTGAATTTTTTAAAATTTGTTTCCAGCTTGACATCTCGACTTTGAGGGTCATGGGAGACGGGAATATGGACTTTTTGGTGAACTATACCGACGTTCGCTTACAGTGATTTGGAAAAACTGCAGAAAATCCAAATCTGGATGGCCAGAAGCGGATTTGAACCCGCATCCTCTCGAATGCCAGGCCAGAACATTATCGCTCGTCCACTACGCTCAGATTTTTAATTGACCGTAACATAAGATATATAGGAACAATTATTATAGACTGACTCGGCATGAATCATTTTAATATAACTATTTTTGCAGCCTAGTAGTAGACGAAAAAAATATTAGATCAAGTAAAGATGCCAGATCTTAATCACTTCGTCTATCACGAACCCGGAAATAACCATAGTACACCCTTTTATAACCACATATGTAACGTTTCAATTTAGTTTTTCGAAGATAACATCATTTTACTTTTACATATCCAGCGTATTCCAGTTTGAAAAGCAATCATCCTTTTCCTTCAGAATGCAGGCATAAGAATTTTTTAAAAAAGCTCCACTGCATATGGAATTAGCCAACGTCATTAACTGTAAGACTGACAGCAGTCTTTTTCCAAGACCATTCTTGCTTGTAGAAAATGCCATGGTGGCTCCCGAAGTGAGAAGAATTATTGCGCCAGTTCAAATTCCTGTTATACAAGTTATATATATATATATATTTCTGTATTGACAGGTATTTGACGCATATATTATCACAGCAATATCTGAAAACTTATTTCGGATATTTTTTAAAATATTATCTTTTCTTAGGCAGGATTAGGGGTAGTAAATGATTCTTGTTTAATTTTTCTGCAGCGCGTCACAGCGCCTAGTATTTAAAAGTTATTCACACATCGATACGAGATAATTCTTTGCAGTTATCATTTTGTAAACGAATCTAATCCAGCAGTATTCTTGTCAAACTTTTACAATTACAAAATTTTATTTTGATACTGCTTTGTCTAGGCTCCAATGAAGGAAAATGTAGTTTTATCTCGATGGCAGATGATTCCGAAGTCACAATACAAGGAAATATGCATCGTTTCCTGCCAGAAGACTTCCTCATCGAATGTGCGAGTTATATTCAAACATTAGTATGCTTCAGTGCCAATCGCTACACCAGCCACATCTAGAAATTTGAGTGATATGAGAAGGAGGGTAATAATTACTTTGCATGAAGAGCTATATTCAAATGGTTTTGTAACTAGAATTATGAATATAAACAAATAATTTTTTAAATTTAATTTAATTGCAATGGAGCACAGGCTCCGGTGGCAATTTACCTACACACCCATCTTCCCCCTATCTGCACCCACCTACATTTGCCCTCTACAAATTTTATCTTTAAATTCTTTCAAAGTTTTCGGTAAATTATTCATCATTTTTTGGTAACTCATTCCAATCCCTGACACCCTTACCTAAAAAGAGAATCTTCCCACACCCTTGTGCCTGAAATCGAGTGCCAGCTTGTGGTCATGGTCATCTTTTCCCTTCCATGCACTACTTTTAATACCTATTGCAATATCTTTCCATGCCTCATCGCCAGTATATGCCTGTACACTCCCATGACCCTCCTCATCCTCCTCCTGTCTTGCAATAAATCCCATTCCAGCTCCTTTATCATATCCGTCACTGATTGCATTCTGCGATAATATCTTGGCATTACTTTTGATAACAAGCTTAACTGGGCAGGACACATTGGACAGGTGGTAGGAAAAGGTTTCAAAGTTCTTCACTTGTTGGAGGGAGTGATGAGGGGATGTACGAGAGAAGTAAAGGAATTGGGTTACAAAACTTTGGTCAGACCATTGCTCGAATATGGTAGTGTAGTATGGGACCCTCATTTTACGAATCAAATACAGGAGTAGGAGAGGGTGCAAAAAAGGGCTGCTAGATTTGTTTCTGGAAATATAAACAAATAAACCGTGGTATGCCGTATATTTGGTTATCGAAAGGAATGTCATTTAATTGAACAGTCCTACACAAATACTCCACGCAAAACAACTTCTGGCCAGGATAGGCCTGGTAGCACCTTCCTTTTTTTTTTTATAGATCATTACAGTTTAAAGATACATTAAGGATTGATGTTTGCAATAGAATATTCGTCTACGAGGCGTCACAAATAATTCAGCGATGAGGTGAATTATTGTCATTTGTAAAGGTTGGGATTGCAGGATAGTCATCTGTGACCGACGTATTTTTGAAAATTGGGTCTCTGTTCCCTATAACACGATGTTAACTTCTATAAGGGTGTGAATTACGTCTCCCATATCATGTCGCAGCAGGACAAATATTTCGTCCACCTGATGGTTTCTCGAGGAGCCAAGGACGCAGGAAACTGATCATCCAATCATAAACGTTGACATGAACCCAGTAGAAAGTGCATAGGCTGAAATGGTCTACATTCTAAGAAAGACGGAATATATGTCGACGACTTTCTAAAATCAATCATTTACGCGTAATTTGCCCTATGAGTAATTGGAACTTTTAACACTGTGTGTTCTTTTGCTTCTTCCCAACAGTGAGCCACACAGATGTTGCACTATTCTGCCATCTCATTCCTGTATTTATCTTCTTATCCATTTCCAGTTTTACTTTACCTCCCCTACCCCTCACAAAGCTTACTGGTCGGACTATAAATATTATTCCAAAAAAGTATATTTAACAATCAGTAGACGGATCACTCAAATTGCTAGATGTGGCTGGTGTAGCGATTGGCACTGAAGCATACTAATGTTTGAATATAACTCGCACATTCGATGAGGAAGTCTTCTGGCAGGAAACGATGCATATTTCCTTGTATTGTGACTTCGGAATCATCTGCCATCGAGATAAAACTACATTTTCCTTCATTAGAGCCTAGACAAAGCAGTATCAAAATAAAATTTTGTAATTGATTGTAAAAGTTTGACAAGAATACTGCTGGATTAGATTCGTTTACAAAATGATAACTGCAAAGAATTATCTCGTATCGATGTGTGAATAACTTTTAAATACTAGGCGCTGTGACGCGCTGCAGAAAAATTAAACAAGAATCATTTACTACCCCTAATCCTGCCTAAGAAAAGATAATATTTTAAAAAATATCCGAAATAAGTTTTCAGATATTGCTGTGATAATATATGCGTCAAATACCTGTCAATACAGAAATATATATATATATATAACTTGTGTATATTTGAAATTTCTATTTTACAGTATTTTGGAATTAAAATTTCACGTCTGAAAACTGCACATCAGTTCTTCTTTTATATACATTAAACATTTTTAATAATTAGGGCTAAACGCCTCGTTACTGTCGAGGTAAATAAATATAGGAGAGAACTGTGAACAAAGAACATGAAACAAGTTGATCAATGCCTTCCAGAGGAATCATCCTGGCATTAATCTGCAAAGGTTTTGAGAAAACATGGAAAAAACGAAATTTGATAGCCGACAGGAATTTGAACCGGCGCAATAATTCTTCTCACTTCGGGAGCCACCATGGCATTTTCTACAAGCAAGAATGGTCTTGGAAAAAGACTGCTGTCAGTCTTACAGTTAATGACGTTGGCTAATTCCATATGCAGTGGAGCTTTTTTAAAAAATTCTTATGCCTGCATTCTAAAGGATGATTGCTTTTCAAACTGGAATACGCTGGATATGAAAAGTAAAATGATGTTATCTTCGAAAAACTAATTGAAACGTTACATATGTGGTTATAAAAGGGTGTATTATGGTTGTTTCCGGGTTCGTGATTAAACGAAGTGATTAAGATCTGGCATCTTTAGTTGATCTAATATTTTTTCGTCTACTACTAGGCTGCAAAAATAGATATATTAAAATGATTCATGGCCGAGTCAGTCTATAATTATTGTTCCTATATATCTATATGTTACGGTCAATTAAAAAATCTGAGCGTAGTGGACGAGCGATAATGTTCTGGCCTGGCATTCGAGAGGATGCGGGTTCAAATCCGCTTCTGGCCATCCAGATTTGGATTTTCTGCAGTTTTTCCAAATCACTGTAAGCGAACGTCGGTATAGTTCACCAAAAAGTCCATATTCCCGTCTCCCATGACCTCAAAGTCGAGATGTCAAGCTGGAAACAAATTTAAAAAAGTTCAGAAAGTTCCTCGAGGATATACGGTTCTAAACCTGTATAATTCTTTCGTCTGTTACTGTGTGAGCCTCAGGTAGCAATATAAGCAAGTTAGTTGAACGAGGATGAGGAAAATCTCATGCCTGAAATGTCTGATAATTTCCTTGTTCTGTGGGCCTACGGAATTGTCTTCCGTGTTGGCAAACCACGACCGCAGACACATTCACAAATTCCTTCGCAAGAGTCCCGACCAAGATACTTAAGCTGGCGCTAGCAGTGTAGGGGCTAGAACACTGTCATCGCATTGTAAAGGCCTCCTGCCATATCCCGTATATCCCTTCCAAACCATTACCCTTTCGGATAGGAGCAATACACCTCCACCACACACTTTTAGTGAATCGCGGAGTAATAATAATAAAGTAAGATCGTAATCTTTCACGGCGTTGTATATTAATAAATTTCTCTCGGCTTAGCCGTGTTAAGATGTTACATTTTTGGGACGTTTCGAAGGCGTCCAACTCTGCCTTAATGATTGATATTGGTTGAGAATGAAGGCAGAGTTGGACGCCTTCGAAACGTCCCACAAATGTAACATCTTAACACGGCTGGAAGCCCGAGAGAAATTTATTAATAATAATAAAGGTCACTGATTCGAGTTCTTCTGCGCATATGGTTGCTTTTGAATGAGTGTAGTGTTCGTCTTGTGTTGACTTCACAATAGAGTTCCACATTACCTCAACAAAGGCTGACACAATAGTCAGCAGGTTAAATGGTCAAAGGCACGGAAGGTCATAAAATATTTACATACAGTAGATGGAGGCATGTCAATTTTCAATAACGTGCACACGTGCACTTCCAGTTTTTTTTCCTTCTTCTTTTAAATAGCTCCATTATCACGGAATATTGATCAATTAATTTTGTAATCAAATAGTGCAAGTAGAACATTACAAGACGCAATGAGGGTATGCTGAAGTTAAAATCCTCGAGAAGTAATTTTCAGAAATTTTTAATGACCTATACATATTAGTTCAATGTTATTTTTCAACATTTTCATCGGTCTTCTAATTATGATGAAGTAACTTTAATATGTTATTTGAAGTTGTTTCTGTTACTTTCGGCAAATGACTGTCACTGTATTTGTAGGTGCTCGTAATTCGAAAATGGGCATATTTCGTGTACGGATGGTCATATTCACAAATTTTATTAGAGCTAATTCTACTGAACAAGTGTTCTTCACTTCCTCAGAGCCACTGGTAAATAAACACTTCCTCCTTGCGTCTGAACTGAGCCAGCAGGAAGATCTTCTTCTTACGAAATAACCACGCATAATGTTAAAGAGATTAAATCCTATACACTCAACTGAAATTAAATACCCCTCCCGTGTGCACTAAACAGATTCACTATAGTACGCCTACTTTCCAAATTTTTTATCCTAATACGTGTTTAGAACTCAGCCATGTTACTAGTTGGCACCAAATAAGGAATATTTTTTTGTGAGATGAGGTGGACCTGTGAGATATTTTTGAAGGCAGCCAATTGCCTTTTGGTTCAATAAAATTGTCTTTAAATTTTTAATGGCATTCCTCCCGATAGCCATTCATCCAGCTAAACCGTTTTGTGTGTTTATCCTGTGTACTGATGTATTTCCAAATGCTTTTTGCTCATACAATTGAAAGACGATACAAGACATACCACAATACCTACTTTAACACCCATGCCTCTGGCCGGAATCGCAACCAGTGACCGAGAGTCCCTGTAACGCCCAAGCCATCCCATCCGGAAGGACAGGGGTTGAAATCTTCGTGTATCCATCCGTATTTCGGTATTGCATGATTAATCGAAATCACTCCGTGAGTGTTGGGATGATTCTCTGGTATGGCCAAGGCTGAATTCCTTCCCGAAACATGCCCCAAGTCCTTTTCTCTCTATAATGATTTCCACGTCGACCAGCCCTAAAACAACACCGAACTAGAGACTCTCCACATGTGGAAATAGCACTCTAGTCCCTTCGCTACCATGTTCGGCCGTTGAATAAGATAAATCCAACAAGGAAAAGGTCTAAAACACACCACAGAGATGTAATTATTTTTATTTGAGCAATTATGTTTTGCTTCTAGCTTTACATCTAATCGAGGTCATTAGAGGCAGGAAAGGACTGGGGACAAGTAATGGGGAGGAATTCGTCCATGGCCTTTTGAAGGAACAATCCCGGCATTCGCCTGGAGTGATTTGGGGAAACCATCTAAAACGTTTACCTGGATGGCTAGATGGGTATTCGAACCCACGACCTCCCGAAAGCCGGATACCACATACCCACCACGTAATTTTTTTTTTTTTTTTGTCTTCGTCATATCTTCGGCGGCAATGTGATATGAATCCTGATAGTATTGGAAACTAGGATCGGGTAAGAATTTCAGCCACCGCTTTTTGAAGGAACTTTTCTGGAGTTCAGCTGGAGAGATTTACGAAAATCATGGAATACTGAAACTGGATCCGACGGGGTTTGAATTCGCGTCCTCCCGAATGCCAGGCAACAGTGTTACCTATAACCCATCGGGCTTGGACGGCAGGAAATAAAGCTTGACAGAAAATTTTATAGAAGTATCAGTGTTAGTTAGAAACAAAGAGAGAGATGATAGTTTTACTACTTCCAGATTTAAAATGTGGAACCGCTAATTCACATTGCAGACGGATTTTTTTATTTATTTACTGTTCTTAATGATTATTATTACTACTAAAACTGTTGCTACTGCGTTCAAGTTTAGCTTACCTTCTAAATATGGTATGATGAAAACAAAATTAAGGTGTTAATATTCCGCACCATTTAATTTTCTGGGAATAGTTTATTTATATTTCGTGACTTAGTTTACCATTAGAGTTCTTTCGTGAATGCTCTTTCTACTTACCCTTAACCTTTATGTGTATTTGTCACACGCACAGTTCTATAACGCTGCAGCGTTAGAAAGTGTAACTAAGTCCATTCAAACTCTCTTATTGGTTTTCCGTGCGTAATTTAGCGATTCTTTTCTGTATTCGCCATATAATTGCGTTTGCTAGCGAATTGTTAACTGTTTATTCGAGGAAAAAAAAATACGCAACGGTTATCAAAATTACGAAAAAAGTGTTACCATCTCTCTATAATTAATCAATTTGGTTATTTAAATAATTATTATGACTAAAATGGTGATATTCGTGATTATTTTTACTGCAGAACTCCGAACTTTCCCTCTGAGCGTCTGCGAGTTTCTTGCTGCGCGGGCTCATTTTTTTAGTCTTGGGTAAAGTGCTGGGTATGAGAGGTCTATTTTATCATGAATTTAGTGTACCACCTACCAGTTATGCTGTCCCATGCGGTATTCGTGTCTAGAACGAAGCATAATCGAAAGGCGAGGGGTCTCTCAAATTCTGTCCCCGACTGTACCTACTGACTCCAATCTGTCAACTTCTGGGCGGATAGTATCAAGCCTGGTGAAAAATTTCTCTGCTTGTCGAAAAATTTCTGCATTGATGGTAGGCATGTTGGTGATCTCGTGAAGAAGGTCTATTGGCGTGTAGATGCTAGCATGGCTAATCATTCTTAAGCATCTGTTCTGCACTCTTTGTAAGTGTAGCAGGGTAGATTTGCATGCAGTTCCCCAGACCTGGCAACCGTACATAATGAAGGGTAGGACAACTGATTATATATTCTTATTTTGTTTCGAGTTTCAAGTCGTTACTCATGAAGATTGGTGTCAGATTCATAACCACGGCTAGGGCTTTTTTCCTTCTGTCGAGGACGTGTGACGGAAGAGTAGTTTACGGTCTAACGTTATCCCCAAGTACCGGTGCTCGGTAACCCAGGGTAACCTTTGCCCCATTAGCTCCAACTGTCTTTGCAGGTTTGGTCGTTTAGTTGAGAAATATACTGCGGCACATTTAGTAGGGTTCACCTTCACCTTGTTTTCTCGACACCAGAGACTAAAGGCGTCAAGGCCTGCTTGGGCGTTGGAGATATTTCTTTCGTGGTCACCTCCGGTTGCGTAGATGACCGTGTCATCCGCAAATTGTGCAATATAGACGTGGGTGGGGTTCGTATGTCATTAACATCAATGGTGAACAGATGAGGTGATAAGGCAGATCCCTGCGGTAAGCCCACATTAATTGTGAAGGTAGATGATTTCTGGCCTTCGATTTGGACGAAGAACCTCCTGTCCTTGAGGTAACTGGCTATGAGGGCAATATAGCAGTCGGGTATGTCGGTGTGATGGAATAGCTTGTCTATTAGTTTGGTGTGCCACACCTTGTCATAGGCTTTTTCAATGTCGACAAATATGGCGGCTGTAGATTTATTCCAGTTGAAACCCTTGCTGATTTGCTCTGTGAGCCTTACTAACTGACAGGTGGCTCCTACTCGGTTTTGGAAACCGAACTGTTCTTTCCTGATGATTTGTCCAAAAATCTAAGCTTGCTTAATTCTCTTCAGCAGAATACGTTCCAGCAGCTTGGAGGTAGCAGAGAGTAAGCTAATTGGTCTGAATTATTGGGAATAGTTTGTCTTTACCCCTTTTTGGCAGAGCTATAACTTTAGCGTCTCCATGCTGAAGGGAAGTAATGTTTGTAGGAGACATGCATTGAAAAATTCTGGTGAGAAGTACCAAACTTTCCTTGGTAGATTCTTAAGGTGTATATTGCCAATGCCATCGATTCCAGGTGATTTCTTTGGGGCTAATTTCTAGATGATTGTTCTCACTTCACCGGGTGTTGTCAGTTCTGGCTGATCAGAAGGGGGTCTGCTTAGTCTGTCCTCTACTCGCTGAATTGTTGCGGCCTCCGCCTGTTCTTCCTCTGGGTTAGGGGGTAGATCACTTCTGTATGTTGGCGGCGAAGTGCTCTGCCAGGATTTCGGCTTTTTCTAACGGCAGAAAGCACGACCTGCCGGGCCTGATATGGGATTCGTTCCTTAGGCTCTTTTAAGGATCGAATTAGGTCCCAGGCTTCCTTGTTTTCTAATAAGAGATGGGACATTTTATCTTCCCATCTTTCTGATCTTCTCTCCTTTAGCGGGCGCGGTGAGTTGGCGGGAGAAGTGACGGAATCTACGGCGGTCGGCAGGGTCGCGGAACGTCCTGTAACGATTCCTTAGGTATCTGAGGTCTTCGAGTATGGCTGGCAGTTCTTGATAGACGTTGTTGTGTATGATGGTGGTGGTAACGGACGCTTTTCTTCGGCTTCTTTGATTGTAGCATTGAAGTGGTTGATAGCCTTCTCGATGCGATCAGGCGACGATACATTGAAGGTGGTGTTTATTTTGTTGTGATCTGTCTGGAGAAGTAGTTCCAGTTTGTTTCTGTTATTTTTTTATGGCTGTTATGTGGTAGAGTAAAATTCTTGAACTTAAGCACGACTGGATTGTGGTCTGACGAAAGATCTCTCCATGTTTGAAGGTGTATGTCATGAGTGATGTTTTTAGCTACGACAATGTCGAGGACGTCCGGCTGGACGTTGCGCGGTTTGGAATGTATGTAGCCTCAGTGGGTCCATAGACTTGTATGTTCCTCCTTTCAGACAGTTGGTATAGTAGCTCTCCTTTAGCATTGGAGGTGCGGGAGTTCCATGCTGTGTGCTTACTATTTAAATCACCACCTATTATAATTTTGTTCCCTTTTGATAGGATTTCGTCCAAGTCATGTTCAGTTAGGGCTCTGTTCGGTGGCAAATAAACTGATGAAAGGATTATATGTCCTTCTTTGGTGTGGATTTTTACAGCCGTTGCTTCCATCTCCAGCAGTTGATTTTGGATGACTGCATGTGATAGGGAATTCCTGATTGCAATTGCAGTACCACCGCCTCTCTGGCCTATTCTGTCGGATCTGTAGATTTGAAAGCCTGATAGTCTAAAGGTGTCCTTGGGTTTAAGGTGTGTTTCTGCAAGCAGAATTATTAATATTGTGCCGGTTCGAAAAATCTAGTAATTCTAGCTTTTTATTTTTTATTCCATTTGCGTTCCATATTACAATATTTATGTCGCTCTGTGAAGACGGAGTTCTGGCCATTATTTCAGCATGGCCATAACACCTTCCATGAACGAAACTTGTCTTTGGCGCTGTTAACTTTTTTCATTGTTCTTCTCATTGTATTAAGGAATTTCTTCATGTCTAGGAAATCGACTTGACTATCAGACTCCTCTTCTTCTTCTGATTCTATATGTCTGTTCTTGTTTCTCCTAGAGCCTTTCAGTGTATCAGCGAAGGAGTGGTGCTCTTCTGTTGTCTTCTTTTTTTGGATCACGTTTCTGGTCTGTTCTGTTTAGCTTCTTACTTTGGCTCTTAGAATCGTGCTCACTTGTTTTGTGCTGTAACGTTTTGTTTAGGAAGATTTGGGTTTCGTCGGTTTTCTGTTTTGTATTCGGAGGCTTCACTATCTTTCTGATAAATGGGACAACACCTCTCCAGGAGGCTGCATGATCCCCGTTACAGTTGATGCATTTCGCTTTTTGGCTGTTAAGGGATAGTGCAGTTCTTGCTTGAGTGCAGCCCTGCACATTTGACACACCTGGCAGGAAAGTTGCAGTAGTTTGCGGTGTGTCCATGCCTGTTGACATTTTATACATTGAGGAGGGCCGTTTAGGTTTCTGTAGCGTTCTATTTGACTCTTGTATAGAGAATTGCGCGAACATTATAGATCGTGTCTGTATTCTGCACCAGGTTTCAAGGTCACTGCAAAAGTAGCGAGTGGGATAAGCTCTCTGGTTTCTTGGTTCCGCTTTTTTAAATTGATGAACAGATAGAACGACAAATCCCTTGGAAACCAAGTCTTCCTGGATGCTGTCTGTTGTGATTGATGGTGGCAGGCCTTTGATGACCACCTTCAGTGGTTTCTCATCTGGCATTTGGTGGCTGAAATGGTCTATTCTATGCTGTTGAAGAATCTTAGTAGGGTTTGGTGGTCCTCTTTGTTGTCTACAAAATATTTTAGGTGACCGTCGCTGTACACCACCTTTAGGCCCCCTGTTAGGTGGCTTCTTAGGGCTTGATTCATCTCCAGATACTTCTGCACTTCCTTGATCACTACTGGAGGAATTCGTTCCCTTTTTGGGGCTTGATCAGCTACAGTATTTGAATCATTTTCAGTGGGTCTTGTTTGTTCCAAGTGCTCTGATGGAGATTGCTAGCTGGCTGTTATCTGATCTGGCTGTTCATTATCCTCCAGGGAGGCGAATCTATTGCTGGTTTCAATTTGGCAACTGGTCTTGATGAACTTAGCATGCTTATGCGGATTTCCTTTGCGCTTCCTCTTCCCCTTTAACAGTCTGGAACCCATTTGTGGGCTGCGGCAGGCTTGGGAAATCTTCTTTTTTCTTTAGGAACTCTTTTCTTCTGTCACTCTGATGACTTGTGGCTGGATGAGTCGGTTCCTCAGGTTCTGAATCTGAGGAGTCGGAGTGCTCCGAGCAATCCATTTCGGAGCCCGAAGGTGATCTCGGGTAATCTTCACTGTCCTCCTCTTGGACCGATGGTGATCTCCGTCTCGGCGACTTCGATCCTGACGCCATGCTGTGCACGAAACGCCAGTGGCGTTTCGGACACTCGTGTTGCCTACTGGGGTGTTGTTCTGGTCCTTCGTTAACACCGCTGGGTTTCCAGAACCAGTAACAACCCTATTCAGCGCGCCCGGGGGTTCCTCTCCACTCGGGAGAGGGCCGTGGGGCGGTAAATCCCTAAAGCCTCGGAAGGGGGGGGACGGGTGGGACCCTATAGTCTGACGACAACTTTGCTTCCTTCTCGCCTCGACGTCTTCCGTGTGGGGGGCTGAGTAACGTATGATTGCCTCGCATTAATTTTCTATCTCTGAACGCCGCTATTTGGCTGCAAGAATATCTTTGTTGAATTGCGAATTATAAATTGAAATCATTTTTAATTATATCTTTCGTGATATGAGTACCTTATTCTGGTTAGATTATCAGAATATTTGGTTATATTTTATTTAAATAAATGCATTTTTATAATTTCGAAAACGGATAACTGTTATTTATTTGACTGATACATTGCGCGATTACGTACGTTTCTCTTAGTTTTTAATAAACTTCATTGTGTCTTATCGTCTGCTAAAAAAATTCTTAGGTTATGGTTTAACCTAGTTTTGATAACTGATACAGATAAAATAGCGTCAATATTGAATCCCCTTCTCCTTACATGAATTTCTGCGTCTAACTGATAAAATAGCGTAAATATTGAATCTTCTTCTCCTTATATAAATTTCTGCGTCTAGCTGTAAATAAACGAAAAGCAAGATGGTGGTACGAATGTAATATGGTGGTTGATGATTGGCCGTTCTTTAGCCAATAGGTGTAACAGCTATAGACGACGCACGCAGACCACACGTTAGCGTTTTATATAATAGGATGTGAATTGTTTCAATGGATATTTGGCCAAGTAAAGACGTATTCACTACTAACAATTAACATTTTTGTTGTTGTTATATATATCCTCTCGAAAAGAACATCTGTTACAGAATGCGTGTAAGATATACAGAACATGTTTCGTTGTTAGAGAGTCAGTACAGGAGCCATACTGAATCGTAAAATTCCCGCAAGCCAAGGTGACAGACCTTAACCAGACACAAGCCTGCGAAGCTCTTGTCTAATGTCGGAATGGATTATTGTTCTTTCTAGTTATTCTATTATCTGGGCAGGGAAATATCAGGTGAGCTAATGCAAGAATCACTTAAATTGTAATTTTAATTTACGCAGTTTTTTGTAGTTAAAAATAAAGATTTTTTCTTCAAAGAAGTGACATCACACGAGAAACTGCAATATTAAAGCGAAATGTGTATAGGTTGACATGATCCCTATAACAATGATACTCAGATTTTATAAGTTTAGATACTGTAGTATTACGCGGGGCTCATACTACATCTGTTAATATTTAGTTTTAAATATAAATCGTGTTCATTTTTAATTATCTTGAGGGATAGAGATTTGCGGCAGGTACTGAGTATAGCTAAAGGCCCTTTCCAACGGCACGTGGTTTGGCAGTACGCGCCTTTCATCTTTTACCGCCTGGCGGTGGGTCGAGGCGCGCCGTCCCTGCTAGTATATGCGGCAAAGATGAAAGGCATCACCTACCACGCGCCTTAACAGGGACACACGACACCGTAAAAGGGATTAGGGAGCGTCGTTAAACTACGTGGTTCAGTCTAGAGGGGGAGGGGTTGTCTGGAAGCTACGCTGGGATACGTGAGGCGGGGGGGGGGAGGATTTTAGAGCCCGGCTTTTCATTCATATTATTTGTCACAGTTAAAATGAAGTACAGAACACACAACAGCAAATGAATATTTATTTCCGTCATTTAATAATCTCTGTTTGTAACTTACGATAGTCTAATAAGAGAAAACAGTACAAAATGTCTTCTGGAAGTAATAGAGAAAAGAAGCTACGTGGGGGGGGGGGGGGGGGGGGTGTTCACAAGAGGCCAAAATGGAGCTACGTGGTTTATGAACGCTCCCTTATGAGCGCCGACGTATGGCTTTGTATCTGCTGATCATTAGGCGCCAGGCTGCGCCGAAGAAGGTAGGCACAGCTAAAAGCGTTCTGCAGAGGGACATGGCAGGATGTTTATGTTTTGTGAGAAAATTCAAGCTATCCAGATGTGCCACACACCACCAGGCATCCAGATTTGGGTTTTCCATGGTTTACCCAAAATACTCCAGGCAAATGTGAGGATGCTTCCTTCAAAAACCATGGCCGAATTCCTTC
>JARYHS010014798.1:0-11097 GCA_031002005.1 Vandiemenella viatica
AACAGACTGTTATGCTTTTTAGATCATTTTGATTCCCCACCCCGTGAACAGTCAGTCGTCTTCTGAGCACACTGAAAGACGCACGTACCGTTATCCACCAAATACAAGAAAATTATAAGTTGTACCATTTTAATTTGTGAGTGATCTTAAATGAGTAGTGGTGATTTTAATCATGTCTATTGTACAGCCAGGTATCTAGAATTGAAGTAATAGTAACATAAATCAAAACTATGGCACAACTTTATTTTTGTACATTTTTGCAAGCTCACTCCTTTTTTTTCGCATTTTTTTATTATGAAAAGTCTTAAAGAGAGACTGGGGTGTAAGGGTTTGGGAGAGGCTATACTAGCCTTTTCCAACCAAATGTCAACCTCTCCTTCACGTGGTGCACCCTGTTTGCACGGACGAGGCTCTGGCGACTGAAAGATTCCCGGTATAAGGAATCGCCCACTGCTTGCCAACGGCCTCCGAAAGGAGGGCGGAAGAGCGGGGAGCGGTTCAGGGCACCCTCTTGTCCTTGGGGTTGGAAACGGCCCCTAAAGGCGGATGAATCAGAAATGATCAACGGCATGGGGATGCAGAAGGCAACGGGAAACCACTGCATTAAAGACCCAAAGGGTATCCCGAGGACATGTAATCCTCTCAAATTACATATATCATGATGGCTTCTTCCTGGGTAAAATATTCCGGAGGTAAAATAGTCCCCCAATCGGATCTCCGGGTGGGGACTGCTCAGGGAGGAGTCATCACAATGGATAGAAACATTCTACGAGTCGGAGCGTGGAATGTTAGAAGTCTGAATAGGGCAGGTAGGTTAGAAAACTTAAAAAGGGAGATGGAACAACTTAAGTTAGATGTTGTTGGGATTAGTGAGATTAAATGGAAGGACGCACAGGATTTTTGGTCTGGGGAACACAGGATAATTAGCACACATGCTGTCAATGGAGTCACTGGTGTAGGATTTGTAATGAACAAGAAAGTAGGGAAACGGGTGAGTTATTATGAACAGTTTAGTGACAGGATTATTTTGATGAGGTTAGAAACTAAGCCCGTCCCAACCACATTAGTACAAGTGTATATGCCAACATCACAAGAAAATGACGAAGAAATAGAAAAAATATACGCTGAAATTGAAGAATTAATTCAATATGTGAAGGGGGAGGAAAATCTAATAGTCATGGGTGATTGGAATGCAATAGTGGGAGAAGGAAAAGATGGGAATACTGTAGGAAGTTTTGGTCTAGGAGAAAGAAATGAACGAGGAAGCAGGTTGCTCGAATTTTGTGAAAGATATAAGCTAGTAGTGGCAAACACACTGTTTAAGAACCATGCAAGAAGAATTTACACGTGGAAACGTCCTGGGGATACAGGCAGATATCAGCTAGATTATATCATGGTCAAACAGAGATTCAGGAATCAAGTTCTAGATTGTAAAGCGTACCCAGGAGCAGACATAGACTCTGACCATAATTTGATAATAATGGAGTGCAGGCTGAAATTTAAGCGAATAAGGAAGCAGTATAAGCAGAACAGACTGGAAGTGAATAAACTGAAACAATCTAGCACTAGAGAAAAATTTGCATTAATAGTAGACTTGGGTCTAAGAAGTATCTCTGAAAGGAGCTCAACCGAGGTCGAATGGAATGCATTAAAGACCGAAATAATGAAAGCTGGTAAAGAAACATTAGGCTTTAGGGAACAATCTGCCCGAAAACCTTGGATCACAGAAGAAATTTTGGAGCTGATGGATCAGAGGAGAAGGTACAAAAATGCTCAGGATGAAGCAGGAAGAGAGCAGTACAGGCAATTTAGAAATCAAATAAATAGGAAATGCAAAATAGCAAAAGAAAAATGGCTGCAAGAAAAGTGTGAAGAAGTAGAAAAGGAAATGGTCGTAGGTAAAGTAGATGTTGCCTACAGAAAGATCAAACAGAATTTTGGAGAAATGAAGAAAAGAGGTATGAACATTAAAGCTGCCGATGGGAAACCTCTTTTTAGCTCAGAAGATAGAGCTAACCGATGGAAAGAATACATTGAGAAACTTTATGATGGGGATGACTTGAACAATAGTGTAATGGAAAAGGAAGATGATGTTGACATTGATGACTTAGGGGATCCTGTTTTGAGGACAGAATTTAATAAAGCTCTGAATGACTTAAAAGCAAATAAAGCAGTTGGAATTGATGAAATCCCTGCGGAACTTCTTAAATCCCTAGGAGAGGAAGGAATCGAAAGATTATTCAAGCTGATATCCAAAAGTTATGAAACAGGAGAAATTCCAACTGATTTTAATAAAAATATCATGTTCACACTTCCAAAGAAAGCACAAGCCGACAAATGTGAGAATTATCGCACCATTAGTCTAACATCACATGCTTCAAAATTACTGACCAGAATAATATACAGAAGGATGGAAAGGGGTAGTAGAAGAGATAGTAGGTGAAGATCAGTTTGGGTTTAGGAAAAATCGCGGTACAAGGGAAGCAATTCTGTCTTTAAGATTAATACTTGAAGGGCGGCTCAAGAAAAACAAAGATACTTTTATGGCATTTGTTGATTTAGAAAAAGCTTTTGATAATGTTAGGTGGGACAAGATGTTCAAAATTTTAAAGAAGTCAGGTCTAAAGTATCGAGATAGAAGAATACTCTATAAACTATATAAGAATCAAGTGGCGGTAATAAAAGTAGAGAATCACGAGAGACATGCATCAGTTAAAAAGGGGGTGAGACAAGGTTGTAGTCTATCCCCGTTAATATTCAACTTGTATGTAGAGGCAGCAATGAAGAAAGTCAAAGAAAAATTTCCATGTGGCATAAGTTTTCTGGGAGAAAAAATCAGTATGCTACGTTTTGCTGATGACATTGTCTTGTTAGCAGAGAGGGCTGAGGATATTGAGAAGTTGCTTAATGGCATGAACGAAATACTGAAGGAAGATTTTGGACTGAATATAAATCAAAGCAAGACAAAAGTGATGAAATGTAGCAGAAATGATACCAATACTAGATTAAATATAAAAATAGGATCGGATGCAATAGGAGAAGTAAGCGAATTCTGTTACTTTGGAAGTAAAATTACAACCGATGGCCGAAGCAAGAATGATGTCAAAAGCAGAATAGCACTAGCAAAAAGAGCTTTCATGAAAAAGAGAAACCTTTTAGTTTCAAATATTGATCTAGGAATTAGAAAGAACTTTTTGAAACTCTTTGTGTGGAGCACAGCTCTTTATGGTAGCGAAACGTGGACTTTAGGAATACCGGAAAGAAAGAAAATTGAAGCATTTGAAATGTGGTGTTACAGAAGAATGCTGAAAATTAAGTGGACAGACAAAGTAAGAAATGAACGAGTTTTGGAAATGATGGGTGAGAAAAGAAGTTTATAGAAGAAGCTTACAGAAAGAAGAGACAGGCTGGTAGGGTCATATTTTGAGACATGCTGGATTGGTTAACCTGTTAGTGGAGGGAACATTCGAAGGTAAGAACTGTAGAGGAAGACAGAGATTAGAATATATGAAACAGATAATTGAGGACGTGGGCTGTAAGGGGTATGTAGAAATGAAGAGGTTAGCACAGGATAGGAAAGGATGGAGGATTGCATCAAACCAGTCGAAAGACTGACGACAAAAAAAAAAAAAAAAATTATTGTCCTTAAATATGTCTGCATAGTTGATTCCTCTTATAAATTTTTTTTCTTTTTGACTCGTGATTTGTTCAATAAATTTTCTGAACCCTCTTATACATTTTTTTTTGTTTGATTCGTCATCTGTTTAATAAATTCACACGTCGTGGATTCCGAAGTTTTTTTCGTTTCTCATGCGGATGATGGTTAGAAACCTGAGTGGAATACAATAGTAACAGGAGGCAAATAGAAAAAGTTGTTTGGAGTCGTTAACTGAATAGGCATACACAAGTGAATACTTCTCTTTCAAATATATTTCAAAAATATATGAGGATCGCTCATTTACCAGCTGTTATAATGATGGGAATATTTATTCCGTCTCAGTCATGTGGCATGCGTAAAGTGACTTTTAAAATTGATAAGCGGGACACCATTGACGGGGGGGGGGGGGGCGGGGGGAAAGAGGTATTGATTAAAAAGTTGATCTATATGGAGCAAAAAAAAATTTATAGAACGCAAAAATAGTATTGTAATATATTTTTTAATTTCAATATAAGTACAATTTACAAATATAATACATTAAAAATTATGTTTAGTATTATTTTATTCTTGGCATATTTCTCATTTGAGTGTAATTTTTTTCAGTTGATTGCTGTCATTGTTTAAATCTCATGAAATTTTTCACAAGACTTTGTTAAATTATAATCGAGCACTTAACGGTGAATTTTCTGTGGTCCACACTTTATTTACTGTAGAAGAAACGCGTTCAGTCGCAGCATTAGTTCCTGATAATAGGGGGGGGGGGTCCATTAATGACGTGTGGTGTTTTTCCGGCCTAATTTGCCTCTATAAAATACAGTATTAATAATACGAGTACTGTTTGGTAAATTCAAGAACATTTATGTATTTATGAAATAAATGACTTATCTAAATTATCTGAATGGCTGATTTGTTAACATCACTTGTTTTCTATCACTAGGACGCAGCACGATGTGTATCGCCTGAGAGGCATTTACAAATGTTTTCGTCGTTTCCAATGCCGATAAATGCCAATGTTTATTAAGTCTAAACAATGATGGTCGAATGCTAACAATTGATAAACAATGCGACCTTTGATAAGCAGTTCTTGATAATCACTTCTCGACAGTCAGTTCTCAACAATGATTTGTTTTTTATTAAACTTTTAGCATTGTAAATTAACAAAAAATCAATATAAAGCTCATATCCTGGCGAAATAGCCCATGGCCGCCGAAAGCCGTATGATCCCTTCTCGTTCTTCGCACGTTTCCCTAGCTTGTCATGCATTCTTTCCAAAAATCGGGACTTTTCTAAAACTCCGCGGGAAGCGGGACAAATTGTTAAAAATCGGGACTGTTCCGCCAAAAGCGGGACGTCTGGTCACCTTAGGCATGCGGCAAGATGTACTGTTCGTTCGATCTCCAGCCATCTTGACTTAGATTTTCCATCGTTACCGTAAATCACTTTTTGGGAATGCTGGTATGATTCCTTGATGGCTATATCCTATTTCCTTTTCGTTCCTTATTCAACATCCCCTATCAGCTGTAATGAACTCGACATCAATAAACCGTCGACTATAGATTTTTTTTTTAGAAGAAAGTTTAGATATAGGCTTACGTTTTCGACAGAAAATAGATGCATTTTATTACTATAATGTGGTGATTGAATGCAACGTTTAGGCTGGTTACTTTTTGAAAGTTAATATCGTTACTTGTTAACTCTCTCTAAATCTATTAATATGTTTGTCACTAGGAGCGGTTTGGTGGTTAAGTCATCTGACTGGAGATCAAAATGTCCCCGTTTCGAATCCCTGTCTCGGCGGAGATTTTAATAAGCCTTTAACCCGACCTTCACTTCTGGCACAGCTCATTGTGTAACGTGAAGTACTCCAGAGCTATTTCATGATTCGGATTCTACGTTGAACTGTAGGTCCGCTAGTTGTGACGCGAATGTGTACGTATCCAAAAGCAAATTCAAGCAATACGTACCGGCCCTCCAGATTGCGGTTTTTAGGAAGTTTACCACAGGCATCAAGGTGAATGCCGGGGCGCCTCTTAAACCATAAATTTATCAACAATAAAAATACACTTATCATACACCTTTCGCTGTAAGGTGGCAATACTGCACTTCCTCCATTAATAGTAGCACGACCTCGAAGTATGTATAAAATGCTTGGCGTAGGTCTAATTGTTTTTTAAACATTATCTGACTTATCGATCGCAAAGAAATATCACTCAGCTCGACTTATTCCAGAACGCTTTTAAAAAAAAGATAGGATAGTCATATTTTGAGACTGACGGGTTTAATTGTACAACTGAGAAGATATGCTGAAGATGAAGAGATTAACACAGGATATGAGGCGAAGGACCACTTAAACTTGTGAAGAAGTTTATGTCGAAACGAAGTGAACAGTTGCTTTGGTGTAGCCGATTTAAGAATAACTGCATCGCTTTTTTTTATTAGCACAACAAGAAAATAGTACTTCAAAATACCATCTAATTTGTGAGATACCTTGAAATTAAAATCTAAAGTCAGACTTAATTTAACAAGCACATCGCAACAGAATCAAATGACTAGTATTGTGTGGTCGTGATGACCTGATGACAGGGTTTCTACTGGCTGCGCCTTCCGCCCCTATCTTAGCTTGCCTTAACCTAACCAGCAAGATTGCCGGTAATACTAGCGAGCAACGGGAAAAAGGATTCCTGCAGTTTAACATGGAACCCAAACCACCGAAGCATTCTGCCGTACTTCACATTACACAAGAAGCTATGCTAGAGGTATAGGTAAAAAATCTCTAGATCGGGACTCGAACTGGGGACCTTTCAATCTCCAGTCAGACGCCTTAAAAACTGGACTATCAGATTGCTAGACATAAACAAATGAAACACGTAGTAGCTGTGCTGATGCTATGTAATAAATCAGAAAATTTAATCGTGATGTGAAAAATCGCAAAGAGTCAGAAATAAATTTGGCAAACGCAGCTCTTGGAGGCTGCAAAATTTGCTGATTCGTTGACATTTTAAAGTCGAATTTTTGCATGATTATTATTTAAAAAAGTCGTGTACACCAAACTGTTAATACGAGTATGCTGGTTGATCTCCAATACTCAGGTAGGTGAGTTTCTTCCAATTGCCATTGTAAATTCCGGTAGAGATGATTAGACTGTTAGAACACTGTGATGAGTTAGATGATTCCTGCCAATCTTACAAGTAATCTCACAAAGTACAAATCGAGATGATATAATCGGTGGAGAGTGAGAATTGATATTCTGCAGCGGTTAATACAGGTGTATTGATTTCTTTGCCAGGAGTTCTGCTTTCCCATTGCTCTATACCGCATTGGTGGAATCCATTTTTAGATAGGTTTTCCTTTATACTTCGGAGACTTTTAGAATATTATGAATATCAAGTATCTTTCCACGTCTTTTGTGGGTATCTGCTACTGACAAGAGTCTCTGACGTTGAATGCTATCTGGATTAGCACCAAGTACAGACGATTCGGCAGAACATTGATAACCTTGAGGCGCCGAATCTGCTCATCCGCTATTCGTCTGAAGTGGTCGAGCCGATTGTGGGTCGCCTCGTCAAGCAATGAGAACGTTCATCAGGGCCAAGTGCGTGACCTCATGGCTTCATCACAATCGTGTTCGCCGTCGCCCCAGCTGCCTTGTCCCTGATTTTATAGCCGACATTACATCTCGTGGCCTCATCCTTCGAAATAGGTCCGTCCTCGCTTAACATCCTGTGACAGTTGAATAGTCTGTGAGAGGTCACAATTTCCGAACTTATGTGAGACTAATTTCGACTTGTCCCTTTTTTAAAACTGCTTTTGTATATATAACATGAGGAACGTTGTAATTAGTTATGAACTATACATATTACGCGATTACAATGCGAGGAGACAATGAAGAATATGAAATAAATTAACAACGTTTTAACATTAAGAAATTCAAAATGAAATTGGTCTGATGGTTGTAATTTTTAAACGGTATTGTAATATTATGTAGTAATTTTTTCACTAATTTATGCATTAGTTAAAATGAGATTTTTACCTTTTTTTTCTGGCTTTGTATCTCAATTGGCGCGAAATGTAATTGTTATGTTCTCCTTCCCCATGCATGATATAACCAAACGGCATGAAATAGTCTATTGGCGGAGAATTCTTTTGTGAGGAGAGCTGCCAACATCTATTAGCAACCACAGAGATGACAGTCCGGCACTTCTGGCTGACCACAGTTGGTAAAACCCAGTATTCCCCAGTGTGATGCTACCGACCCATCAAACGGTTGGGTTAGAGGGTGTTTGAAAGAGCTTGGGTGCAAATCATCTCGTTGACCCCGGTCGTTGCAGCGCAATGACCGGTGCCAGGCGCGCCTGGTTCATATGCTCGGTGTCGAAGATTATTCACCATCAGGTTTTGGCCTGCAGGGTAGGAGATATTGCTGATCAACAGATTACGCACCAAACGCCTTGGTTAATCTCAACCTCTGCACAGTAGTATGGAGTGTTCGACGAATCGGAACGTTGAACTTGGCGGCCCCGTAGGTGTATTTCGAAAGAGCAGGCCTGAAGTGGCCGACACCCCGTTTCACCTATCCCGATGTTACTTCTTCGTACTTACATACTTAAAGGTAGCCACACACGTGGAGGCCGGGCCGCAGGGAAAACAGTCCGCGGGCCGGACCGCAGGGATTTCATCGAAGTGGCCCTGCACACACACAGGGGGTTAAAATCCTCAAGGGTTTCTCAGACTCAGAGCTGGCTTCACGATGGCAGCATCCGTTGATGTTCACGCATTGGCTGCTGTTAGTTTGTTAATCGCGGCAAGTAGCGCTAAAACTCGCGCAAAAACAGTCGCATTAGAAGAAGTGTATGGTGCAAGAGTGGCTACTAAAAAGAGGAAAATATTGTGACACAAATCTTCTTTCGGAATTGAAGTATTTTCACAAATTTTTCATAATTATTTGAGGATGGACGAAGAAACCTATTTAAATCTCTTATCGTTAGTCACTCCATTTATTACAAATAAAGATACCGTTATGCGGGGAGCAATTTCGACCACGAAAGAATTACCGCTACGCTGTGGTTTTTGTCAATGGGAAGAAGCTATGAAGATATCAAGTCTTCAACATAATTTCTCCTCAAGCCTTGGCTACATAATACCAGGAACATGCGAGGCCATTTACAAGTTCTTGGCAAAGATTATATGACGATTTCTCTTTGACACACTGATATTATTTAATATAATTGATGTATTCCCATTCGTAAATACATTAACAACATAAAATTAAGTTTAAATGACATAAAAACTAAATAAAAATCATGTTTTCATTAATATAGTTGATCTTCTGATGCAAACTCAATTCAAATCACATGATATCATTTGCATTATAATTTGATAGAACATTGCTACTGTGTCGTTGTTTTGAGGTAATTTATCAAAATCTGCTGGTGGTTTATAATGATCTTGCGGGTGTTGATTGAAAAGGGTGTGGGCTGAGACTATTTTCTGAGGTTCCTAGATAAAAAAAAAAATCCAGAACTGCTCCCTGGAGAATAGTACAGAGCAGAAGTGATAACCGTTGCTCACTGTAAGACATTCCTAAACAGCCCATTTCGGCTTGAAACAGGGTGTCATTAATTATTTTTTCTGCTATTAGCGTTTGATTGGTCGAAAGGCCACGTAATTTTATTGCAACTGTTTTGCTAACAACGTCAAAGTGATCTTCTTGCCAGTTATTTTAATGTTCTTCAGCACATCACTTCGCAAAGATTCATTCCTGATGGTTTAATGTTGCTGATTTTTTTTTTTTTTTTTTTGCATTTGGTTCATTCTCCTTCAATATTTATGCCAGCTTAGCGTAGGCAGCTTCTCGTTTGTTTTCTGTCGTGTATTCCTAGTACTTAAATTCCTATAGACAGGGCTCACTATCAAACATTTTTATAAACACGGAACATCACGAAACGGAACATTACAAACAAAACAGACAAACAAAATCGCAACACACGCAGGCACGCACAAGAAATCGTCCGAAGGCCGACTGACCGCAGGACAAACACGCTGAGGTTCTCACCCTCCCTCCCGGCCTTCCAGAAATAAGAATTGTTTTTTCGGTGGGATTTGGCCGCACTGGGGTGCGGCCACGGCCTCAAGGAAGTGCCCACACACGTGGCGGGATCGCGAAAGGCGTGACCATTGCGTCCAAATCCCGTGGGTTTCCCGCACATGCGTGGCGGCCTTAAGAAACAGGCATCTACGCACATAGAATACAATGAGACCATCAGACATGTTAAGAACGAATTTCAATCCCCTGCATATACACTTCAACATATAGCTGGAGATTGAAATCCGTTCTTAACATGTCTGATGTTCTCCCTGTTAGACACCAGGAGGCAAGGAACTGACTGTCCTACCCTCGTATCTCCTAGTTGACTCCTATTGGACCTGTCTCAGTGTAGGAAACTTCTCAAAATGAATCTTATGCCGGGATCTGGCATTTTTTGTCTTAATAATATGCACATGAATATTTCAAGTTGAGGAAATTAGGTGGTGAGCAGAATACAGAATATTATAAAATTCTTATGTTATAAATTCAGTGGTTCGGATTCCACGTTAAACTGTAGGTCCCGAGGAAAGGAACTGGCCGTCCTACCTCTGACAAAAATTGCTTAGTATGCCTCCTTTGGGAGGATCCAACCAACCTTCAGGTAGCGGACTAAGTTAGGTTATGTTATAAATACCTTCTAAGACAGCAAACTGATGCACTTGAATGAGATTTCTGAACTGAATTTGGAATTGAGGCAGAAGTTATCTCCCTCACTCCATCTTTTCGTTCTTATTGGCCATGACGATTAGTGTGACTCCTTTGTGAAGTTCCTATAGATCTGACAATTTGTCTGTGACTCTTATAATTCTTTTTACATGATCTTTATGTGGTTGATATTTCTTCCGTTATTAATCAGAGTACAATTCCTTCTGCATTGCCAGCTGCCCCATCTTGTAATAAGACCGAAAGAAACATTGTAGAATTCTCTGAAAACATGCTGCTGTAACTGTCCGCAGTTTCAACTTCATCCGCAGAAAATGAGCAACACATTCCTTGACTGCCACTAGGCCAGCTACAGTATTTTTTTTTTTACCTTTGCATTCATAAATGATATATGATTTTTCTACGTCTTACACAAACACTTAGCTAAACCAATCATGGCCTGTGAATCTCAAATGTAAACTAGCATTCTACGGGAAGCCCACTTCATGCTCAGTAGAGGTTATAAAACACAATTTTAAAATATTAATCATATTTCGATTAGTTTTTTTTTGTCACAAGCCATTATCTCCCTTCATACTTAACTAAAATCTACGAATGAGGTATCATTTAAAGCTTATGAGTTATGGTCTCCACTTTGATAACATCTATTTTGAGAAAGGAAATTTTGCGATTCGATCCTTAAAGGTTAAAA
>JARYHS010014802.1:0-44643 GCA_031002005.1 Vandiemenella viatica
GCGCATAGGAGTGACCCGATCGTGACGTCACCAAGCGAGCAGGGCCCAACTAGACCGCCCCTCCACGCGCTTTCCCCTCCGCTGCTGGCGCTATATAATAGACTACCGTGCGGCAGACTTCAGCCACACACCATTCGAGTTGGGAGAGCCGCAGCGGAAAGGTCGCTACTGTGCTCCCAGCCCGCGATAAAGATTGGAAGGAGCTACCTGCGATTGCCGCAGCCTGCAGACCGTCCCTGCCTTTTGTTGGCTGGGCTACGTCCACGGCGATCTACGTGACGCCCCTTACCCTCCCTCCATCTCCCATCCTTGACGCTGCGCGGCACTCAAAAAAGCAAAGTCGTCAACCGCGCAGTGTTTCCTGTTGCCACCTTGTCTTCTTTTAGTTTTCTCTTCCTTCTGGTTGGGGACTAGCCCCACCTAGTGTTAGGGTTAGGGATTTTGGACGCCAGGGCCCCGTTCGCGTCGGACCAGCCTGCGTGTCCAGAGGCAGGCCCGCTCTTTTCTTCCTTATCTTTCTCTTTTATCTTTACTACTTAGGGACTGACAGACCATTCGACATGACTAAGAAACCAAAGAAAAAGAAGCACAACGTGAGCATGCAGTCCGCCCCCGCCAGCAACCGCCCACACATCTCGAAGGGACGTTCCGTCGAGCCCGACACAGGAAGCGAACAGGGACCCCCCGAGTCACAAAGCGAAACATCAAACAGCTCGCGAGATATCTCCCCAGCCTCGCCAAATGCTAGGAGCACGCCACTCCCGTCACACTCCAGTGGATCTGATAGCCAGAGTCAGTCCGGCAACGGCGCAAACCGGTTTTCACCCGCCTCTCCACCCACCCCCGACACAGGCATACCACAGCCAAGGCAGCCCGATAGCAACACCTCAAATGTGATACTTATTATGAAAGGCCACCCTAACCCGATGAACCATATTAAGGAATCTCTAGTAATAAAAAAAAGCCCAGCTTCAAATCCCTCCACCCAAATGTACTTATCTTAAAGCAGATGATGCCCTCTGCCTTATATTTTCCACAGATTCAGAATTATTCATTTTCAAAAATAAAATCAACCCAATAAAATTTGGAGAAATCAGCTGTTTACAGTGTTTTTCAAAGCAGCCAGTACAGTAGCGAAAAAGAACCCAGGCATTAATCAGCCTAAAACCTTGAGCTGTATTATTCAAAGAATACACCCCACCATAGAGGTTACAGACATACAGTTAACGCTGGAAGAAAGCGAAGTCACTCTGACTTACAGAATTCTTGGGCGCGATAGGCAATCAAAAGACATGGTTAGGCTAGTTTGGCGAAACGAAGCAAATTCTGCCGCAATGGAGGACAAATATATTACTGTTGCCGGCAGAAGTTATAATATAGAGCCATCCCTGCAGAGAGAGCGTCAGACCCCCTGCAAAAAGTGCCAGAAATATGGGCATCAAATTAAGGAATGCAAAGGCAGTTTCAAATGTTTCCGATGTGGAAAAAGCAACAATTCCAAGAACTGCCTCCACAAAGACTTTGAGACAGCAAACCGCAAATACTGTGCCACATGCAACGATGAAGACCACTACACGGGACAAATGTGCTGCCCAGCCTACCCAAGATTCGAAGCCCCTACAGAACCAGAAAAACCACCCCCAGCAGCAGCTCCGCTACCACATGCAACAGCAGAATATATGCATCAGTACCCCGCCCTCAGCCAGCTAGGCCCGCCAGCAGCAGCTCCGCCACCACCGGTAACAGCGGAATATACACAACAGTACACCACCCTCAGCCAGCCAGGCCCACCAGCAGCAGCTCCGCCACCACCTGCAACAGCGGAATATACGCATCAGTACCCCGCCCTACCCAGCCAGGCCCGCCAGCAGCAGCTCCACCACCACCTGCAACAGCGGAATATACGCATCAGTACCCCGCCCTCAGCCAGCCAGGCCCGCCAGCAGCAGCTCCGCCACCACCGGCAACAGCGGAATATACACAACAGTACCCCGCCCTCAGCCAGCCAGGCCCGCCAGCAGCAGCTCCGCTACCACCTGCAACAGCGGAATATACGCATCAGTACCCCGCCCTCACCCAGCCAGGACCGCCAGCAGCAGCTCCACCACCACCTGCAACAGCGGAATATACGCATCAGTACCCCACCCCTGAGCCAGCCAGGCTCGCCAGCAGCAGCTCCGCCACCACCTACAACAGCAGAATATACGCATCAGTACACCGGCCTCAGCCACCCAGGCCCGCCAGCAGTAGCTCCACCACCACCTGCAACAGCGGAATATACGCATCAGTTCCCGCCCTCAGCCAGCCAGGCCCGCCAACAGCAGCTCCGCCACCACCTGCAACAGCGGAATATACGCATCAGTACCCCGCCCTCAGCCAGCCAGGCCCGCCAGCAGCAGCTCCACCACCTCCTGCAACAGCGGAATATACGCATCAGTACCCCGCCCTCAGCCAGCCAGGCCCGCCAGCAGCAGCTCCGCCACCACCTGCAACAGCAGAATATACGCATCAGTACCCCGCCCTCAGCCAGCCAGGCCCGCCAGCAGCAGCTCCGCCACCACCTGCAACAGCGGAATATACGCATCAGTACCCCGCCCTCAGCCAGCCAGGCCCGCCAGCAGCAGCTCCACCACCACCTGCAACAGCGGAATATACGCATCAGTACCCCGCCCTCAGCCAGCCAGGCCCGCCAGCAGCAGCTCCGCTACCACCTGCAACAGCGGAATATACGCATCAGTACCCCGCCCTCACCCAGCCAGGACCGCCAGCAGCAAGCTCCACCACCACCTGCAACAGCGGAATATACGCATCAGTACCCCGCCCTCAGCCAGCCAGGCCCGCCAGCAGCAGCTCCGCCACCACCTGCAACAGCGGAATATACACATCAGTACCCCGCCCTCAGCCATGCCAGGCCCGCCAGCAGCAGCTCCCGCACCACCTGCAACAGCGGAATATACGCATCAGTACCCCGCCCTCAGCCAGCCAGGCCCGCCAGCAGCAGCTCCACCACCACCTGCAACAGCGGAATATACACATCAGTACCCCGCCCTCAGCCAGCCAGCCCGCCAGCAGCAGCTCCACCACCACCTGCAACAGCGGAATATACGCATCAGTACCCCGCCCTCAGCCAGCCAGGCCCGCCAGCAGCAGCTCCGCCACCACCTACAACAGCAGAATATACGCATCAGTACACCGGCCTCAGCCACCCAGGCCCGCCAGCAGCAGCTCCACCACCACCTGCAACAGCGGAATATACGCATCAGTTCCCGCCCTCAGCCAGCCAGGCCCGCCAACAGCAGCTCCGCCACCACCTGCAACAGCGGAATATACGCATCAGTACCCCGCCATCAGCCAGCCAGGCCCGCCAGCAGCAGCTCCACCACCACCTGCAACAGCGGAATATACGCATCAGTACCCGCCCTCAGCCAGCCAGGCCCGCCAGCAGCATCTCCGCCACCACCTGCAACAGCAGAATATACGCATCAGTACCCCGCCCTTAGCCAGCCAGGCCCGCACGCAGCAGCTCCGCCACCACCTGCAACAGCGGAATATACGCATCAGTACCCGCCCTCAGCCAGCCAGGCCCGCCAGCAGCAGCTTCCACCACCACCTGCAACAGCGGAATATACGCATCAGTACCCCCCCCTCAGCCAGCCAGGCCCGCCAGCAGCAGCTCCGCCACCACCTGCAACAGCAGAATATACGCATCAGTACCCGCCCTCAGCCAGCCAGGCCCGCCAGCAGCAGCTCCACCACCACCTGCAACAGCGGAATATACGCATCAGTACCCCGCCCTCAGCCAGCCATGCCCGCCAGCAGCAGCTCCGCCACCACCTGCAACAGCGGAATATACGCATCAGTACCCCACCCTCAGCCAGCCAGGCCCGCCAGCAGTACCTCCGCCTGCGCCCGCAACAGCTGACCGCCACACCACGCAGCGCCCCGCCCCCCCTTCCAACTGCCCGCTTCGGCAGCCGCAGTATCAGCCCCGGCGACTCCAGCGGGGCCCCGCAACATCGCCGCAGACGAGCTATTCGCGCGTCTGCAACGAACAACCAACACCCCAGCCGACCGCAACCGAGTGTGAGCGCCTGAAACGGCGGATCGAGCCCTCGAACAGACCGTCAACACAATGAGCACAAAGCTCGACGGTGTCTTGGCGTTCCTTCAGCTGTATGTGAGCGGGGTAGAGGCACACAAATATGGCTAATCCCGGGAGGGTAGCACCATTCACTATAATACACGTCATATTCGGTCGGTTGGTGATAGGCGCGCAGAGCTAGAAAAATTAACAGCTGATGAAGCAGCCGACGTAATATCCCTCAACGAGACTCGGCTAACACCGGACCGAAGATTCTCCGTCGACGACTACACCGTGTTGGGCGAGACGGTACCCGCGGGGTGGGGGGAGTAGCAATCCTTTACAAGTCCCACCTCCCCGCCGCTGCAGTGACCGACCCGGCGCTCGACCAGCATCAGGTCGCTGCAGTCCAGTTGCAGGTCGGCCGCCGGTGCGTCACAATATGCAGCCTCTACGCCCCTCCCTCCTCCCCCCTCCCCGATGAGCTGATCAAGCACATCGACTCCACTTACGACTCGCCGATAATCCTAGCAGACCTCAATGTGCATAACCTCGCCCTTGGGGACCGCTACACAACTGCTCGAGGCAGACAACTCGCTGCCACGCTTACAGTGACGAGTGCGGGGGTTCACGCGCATTGCGCCCCGCAGAGGGGCGGTGCAGGCGACGAACCCCGACAAAATCCTCACCACCAGATTTTTAGCGCGGTGTGCACTGCAGTGTGCAACCGGCCCCGATATCGGGTAGGACCAACTGCCCGTCATCACTCGCTGGGCGTTGTCGCCGGCCGTTGTGGCTGTGGCGGCGCGCCCGCGAGTACACAAGTGGTCAGCGACCGACTGGAAGCTGTACCAGCAAACCATTATAAACGAGCTACCAGAGCTGGATGCGCTCCCGCTTATTACGGCCGCCGATATTGACGTGTATAGTGATGTGCTGGAAAGCGCAATCCACGCGGCGATAGACGCGGCAGTGCCGCAAACGCCGCTGCCCAGGCGCGGCCGGGACCCGCTACCGCCAGACATTGTTGCGGACATACAACGCAAGCGCGCAGCACACCGGACCTGGGCGCGAACCCACAACCCAGCAGACAGAAATATATACAATCGTGTCGGACCCTGCCGCTAAGTGCGAGCTGTTTCGACAGCACCTGGCAGCCACTCATCAGCCACCGCAATCACCTACTTTTGACAACATCTTTAAGCTTCACACTGAAAATATGCTGCTGTATAACTATCACCTCACCCACCCACTCCCAGTTACAATCCCAACCGATAATATTAATCCTCTAACCACTGATATATCACCTCAAGTAATTTCCCGCTTTATTAAACAGTTGGAAAATACTGCTCCACGACCTAACATCCCAAACTTCGCCCTAAAGCATGTACCACTAGCATACCACAACCACCTAGCCCGCCTTTTCAACGCCAAGCTACAGTCTGGGCTATCTTCCCAGATCCTGGAAGCTGGCGCATGTCCTGCTCTTCCCCAAGCCGGGGAAACAGCAAGGAAACCCGACAACTACCGGCCGATCAGCCTGACCTCGTGCTTCTCCAAACTGATGGAGAGAATAATAGTCAGCCGCCTGCATCCTTTCCTCAACGCGCACGGATTGTTACCACCAGAACAAGCTGGCTTCCGCCCAGGTCACAACATCACCGACCAGATTCTGAGAGTACTGACAGTCGCACAGACAGCCATGGCCACCAACCGCTCCACAGCCGTGGCCTTCATGGACGTCAGGAAGGCTTTCGACACGGTCTGGCTCGAAGGAATGAAACGAAAAATAATCGAGCTAAGCCTGCCGATGGCTGAATAATTTCATAACCGACAGAGTGGCGAGAGTACGCGTCAGTGGAGCACTGTCTGCCATCTATCAGCTGCAAGCAGGGGTGCCGCAGGGGTCAGCGCTCTCTCCGCTGCTATATATTTTGTATGGATACCCCGCGGCCAGCCGCCCCCACCGCCAGACTCGGCCTGTTCGCTGATGAGACAGCATACTGGGCGACACACACACGTTATAACCTCGCCATTGCAGCACTGCAAAATTTGATCGCTGAGTTCGAACAGTGGTGCCGTAAATGGCGAATTACACTAAACACAGACAAAACGCAAACTATAGTCTTTAAAAAGCAGCGCCTGCCAGAGCGGAAATTGCGTGAGAATCGTGTGACCGTCTGTGGCAGGCAAACGCACAGCCAAATATCTCGGCATCACACTAGATAGCAAACTTTCAGTACATAGCCCATTATGACAAATTATATATGAAACTAAATGCAGACTATCTACACTGCACCTACTCCGCGGGTTCCGGACAGGTTGCAAACACAAGACCATCACTCTACTATACAAAACACTAATACGCACATACATAACATATGGCCAACCCCTCCTCCTCCATACCCCTAAGACGAGACAGAAACAACTGGACAGACTCGAAAGACGTGCAATACGGACGGCACACCGTGCGACAACGATGCAAATGAACAACGCTGCGACATATCGAGCGGGAGGCTTCGCGCCGCTGTTCGAGCATGCAGAGGAGCTCGGCCGCCAATACATGCTTCGCGCAGCGGCGCGACCCGCCGCCCGCTCTCTCCTAGAACAAATCCCCAACATAGAATCCCTCCGCGACCCCTCCTCCAAACATCAACATAAATACTAGCGCGGCAACTGGCAGCGGGTGGGCTGAGCGCCCCGCTAGCGGGGTGGGGGGTCCGGCCGCTGCCAGCACTACGACACACACACCAGCTCACTCGGGCGCTTGCTGCCGGGGCAACGGGTTTCTGCGCGGTGCGCCGACACCTATAGACCGTTCACGGTTAAGCACCATCCGCACTCCGCGAAATAAAAATTACTAGCTCTATTTTATATTTAAATAAAACCAGATTGCACTGTAAATAACCTGCCCAGCTGGCAGCGTGATGAACACACAGTCAGGTTGGTAGGCAATAACAATTAAACCTCGATTAATAGCCGATCAATCACCTGCTTCTTAGGGAATAGACTAAGAAATAGACAAACCCACGACTGACCAACTAACTAACTGACTAACGACAAGTGACAAGAACCGACCTTACTGAATAGGTGGCAACAACCTCACTCCTTCACCTCCCGGAAGATGCGCCTAGGCCTGCCGGCGGGATGGGCGGCGTGGTAGGCCTGGCGGCCCTGGGTGCGACACGTGACTGCCCGCACCTGCGCCGAATTTGCTGCGACTGGTCAATACTATCATATAGCGAGTAAATACACGTACCAAAATATTTAAAATAATAGGGTAGAGGGGCGGCAAAGCTGCCTAAAGTGCCCAGTGATGATATGGGTTACCCATGGCGCCACGAACCTCAGTTGTTCGTTCCTTCGTTCGCAGACTTCAGCGATGTTAAGCGGGGGCTTGACATTGGAAGCAGAGCAAGCTTCCAAAACGTCGCCAGACGGCTCAATTTTGACGCGGCTTAAACCCGAGAAGTTTTTATAAAGCATTGCCACCGAGAGAATGTACACAGTTATCCATCACACTTACTTTAGCGACCCCGACGTTGAGGAGTCAAAAGAATAATAATAAAAAGAAAAGGCTAAGGGAGAGATCAACGAATTCCGAATCACCGCTGGTGCTGTAACACATTTCCGCCGAGGAAAATAATGCAATTTTGATAATGAGTGTCTTCAGTGATGTCCTAGCTGTTCAAAACGAACATACATACATACATAAAGTACAAATATTTTATGGTTCTTGTAAAACCAGATAACCACAGTTTCTATTGCCAATGGCACATAATTGTCATGTGTCGTTTGTTTGTGTGATATATAAGGTCTTTCTATGACAGTATATTTTATTTCTTCTACATTCTTTTAAAAATTACCATTTTGCACAGTGATTTATTTTTAAATCGTTCAAGTATACATAATTTGTTAGCCAAACTATATTATTTTGTCATAGTGTACACTGATCAGCTACAACATACTAACTACAGGAGGTATTCGACCATAATGCATTAAGTTATTTAGTTTCTTGTGTAAAAGAGTAATTACAATTGCATATATATTTTTAAATTGTTCTATTACGCATAGGCATATTATATACCGTATATATTGACGTCATTTGCTGTGAGCTTGTACCAATACATCATTAGCTTGTGCTGTTTGCTTTAATTCACTGCAATACCAGCAAAACTAAACTAACACACTACAGCGTGTCTGTATCCGAAATTTTAGCTTCTGAACTCAGTATACATAGTAAATAATGAATTGTATTTATCAATGGTTTGAAAATTATTTTTTGACTTTCTTTTTATCGATGGTTAATTTGAATTTATTTGATCATACAATGATTTTAATACTCATTATGACTTAAGGCCGGTAAACCTGGTTTAGCCTTACTACAATATCAGGTGAATGCAATCCTCTCACCTGAGGTGACTTTTGATTCGAAATGTTTCGCGTTTTTAATTCTGCATTGTTAATGTATTAATTCAAAATTAAAACTATTAAAATTTCTTAGAGTGGCATTTATTGCGCATTTAAATGTATCTATATAAATAATTTCACTATTTAAATTTTGTCTATTATCAATTTTAATTTCACTCAAATAGCTTTTCCCTCTTATTTGCCCCTCATTTCGACCTGTCAATGATCTTTGTCGTGGCATAACGAAATAAGGCGAAAATATCTGAAAATAAAAAAACCTTAATGAAATTACTGAAGTACAAAACCAAAGTTTAATCTGTCAAATTATAACATTTACTCACTTTTTTAAAAACTACCAATCCTATTAATTTTTATGTCTGCTGAGTAAAGTACGAGCAATAGAAAAATTCTTTCCCGATGAAAAAATGATTAACACATTCCTTGGGCATTACTATTCAAGAAAAAGTGTACGCGAAGCCGAAAAAACAAGCAAAACAGAAGTAATACAGTGCAAGTCGTCGAGTTACGTGTGGTGTTAGTCTATATGTGGCAGCTATCATTATCACGAACGTGCTACTTTCGCATGCGGTACACATGTTTATTTTCAAGGAGCTGACTAGCAGATGATGTGCTTAGGTTGAAATTCAGCCTGAATCAGAATGACGACTAATATCATACGGTGTGTAGTGGATAATGGTTGTCATTCCGAATTCTGACTATACCATAATGACGTCAGAGACGGCTCGAAACGTCTTGGCCGCTAAGTCATCATCGTATGTTCTGCGCATATTACACCTTCATTAACTATTTTACGGCTTTCGGGCACGCATTTCTTAGAAGAGTTAATTTTCAGAAAGCAGTTAGCCATAATTACAACCCAAAATAGAGGATTTTTCTACTAGCCGTATTTTGCAAGGTAACCCATTTTTTTTTCTTTTTAAATAAACCATTAGGTGAGACTTCAGTCAATTCGAATTATCCGTTAGGTTATCGAATTCTTTATAATGCACAAAGTTAGAAATGTTAATTTTAAAAGTCAATGCAACTTTTTTGTTTGACAAAAGACCATACAATATCTGGGAGAATCGCTATGTTCTTTTTGAAATGTTCTTCTTATAAGTTCAAATATTAATCTCTATGTGACTGCTTTGTTCGACCAAAGCATGGAGGAAGGAATTATATGGAGGAGAAGTGACGTTAAATCGGTGAAGCAAGCACTAAACTCTCCCGCATGGTGGCAGCACCGGCAGCGACCATATGGCGCTTCCCAACAATTAAGGTGTTCACATTGTGGTAGATGCAGTGATTATTTCATTTAGTATTGTGTATAAGTGTTTAAAAATGCCAGCTTGTGTTGCGTACGGTTGCACAAATAGGCCAGACAGGAAAGAACCTAGAATATCATTTCATAAGTAAGTTGAATTGTAATTATCGTTGTTGAAGTGAGCGATAGACACCGCAAACTTTGCAGCACGTCTATAAATATTTAGTCATAGCTCTCAATGGGATGACTTTGTTCTCAAATTTTTCTTGGTGTAGTGTAGAAAATCAGCAAACTTGCTATTTTGCACATAATAGACTAGCATTATTTTTTAACGAGTGTTTAAAATGAGATTTAAAAGGGCGTGTTTTACTTCGCGATTCAGTGAATTTACTATTACGATTTCTTTCGTCACGTTGCTGATTATACTGACAATGGATGATGAAATTAACTGTTATGTGAGAAGCTGTGAGTTTTATTAATTTTTTAAATAGCTATTTCAGGGCATTGACTTAGGTTATTTTTAAAGCTTCATATAAGACTTGTTTCTGTTTGTAAATACGTCTATACCTATTTTTACCGATTTTGAAATCTTTCTCATCTATTTATATCGAAACAGGTTCATGCAGAAATAAAAATGGGCTTCATAAATAAAGAAGTTATTGGCCTTTGAACAAAATCAATTTGGGGAATGTGTTTCTAATTTAGTCTCTTTTTTTTTGTACAACATTCTCCCCCCCCCCCCCCCCCGTATCTAAATCTAACTGAGAGATAATTTTTTTACAATTGTCCTAATAAGTAGGGCTGTGAAATTAGACAACACATCTTGATCAAGAGAATGTTCATTAAGGTGACTGAATAAACATTTTATTTCTGGTACCAGCCTACAAAATGTCTGGGTTGCTCATCCCTAGAGTGGGTCCTCTTACTTTTTTTCTGGTCTAGGACACATTTCATACTAACCACAAGTGGTAGTAATAAAACTGAAATATCCATTCTGCATGTCAACCATGTAATCATTGTGGCTTTGACAGAATTAATTTTTGGTCCAGCCTGCATCCAAACCTAAACCCCTCAATTTGGATGTTGTATATCCCCCAAACTAAGCAAGATATCGAAAACATTTATTCCTTATTATCGAGTTTTTTTCGTCGTGTTACATAAGAATCCATCATTAAATTTGACTTTTGCGAAATTTTTCTTCTGCATTTCAACTCAAGACACCTCACTTTTGAGACAGTATATCTCGAGAACTAGGTGAAATATCGAAAAATTTTACTCTTTATTTTTTATTTGTCTCGTCTTTTTAAATAAAAATTCATCATAAAATTTGACTTTGAATAATTTTTTCTTCTGAATTTCAACCAAAACCATTTCACATTTGAGACAGAATATCTCGAAAACTAAGCAGGAAATCAAAAAAATTTTATTCTTCATTTTTTATTTGTCTCGTCGAGTTACATAATAATCCATCACCACATTGCGGCGTCACGTTTATCCTAGAGTCCCCTTGAGGTGTTTGTACATATTCCCCATGTTTGTTGGGAAGCGGTCAAGCCCCCACCACTCCGGCCATGCCCCTCCACTCCTCCGCCGGCCTGCTTCATTCCCATGCGTGGTAAAGGTCTCTTGCGTCGTCCCCATATTATTCCTTCCTCCATGGACCAAAGCCCACAGAGTATCTTAAGATCACAGACAATGCAGAAGTCATTGCCATTAACAACACAATTTAATTTAAACCATGAATATTTTATTTAATTTAATGTATTTGAATAACATATAATGTATAAATTTTAGCTTTCTGCACTTCTTCTCTATATAAACTTTAACTATGCTAAATCTCACACTGATCCGTTCACGCAACATTCTTAAAAAGGATTTCGAAATTTCGCTTTATGTTTTAATATACAATATACTGATAAGATTAAAATAAGAACAAACACACGACCAAAAAATTAGCCTTAACGTAAAGAAGCGTGGGTTGCTAGATCTCTGTTGCCTTAAATTTCTTTGCCTATTATTCGTTATTATGAAAGAAACTAGAGAGCAAACCTATTAAAGTTATTTTTTAAAAAAAAAAAAAAATACTATTCACATTTTAAGCTTATTCAAAGAATTAAGTTTTACTGAATAGTGCGAAATTGTATTGCTGTTGAAAATAATATTTACATTTATGGATTGTTTTAACTTTTCAGTTCATGTGTTTTTATTTTTTTAAATTATAATTTTATTTCTGAATTTTTAGTTGTCATTTACATAAAAGAGTTTTTAAGTTTTTTAAACTATAATACTATTTATCCAGATCTGAGCAATTCTCAACATAAAATTAAGTGCTAAAATGGCGCTGAAGTTATTTTAAGAAAGTATAGAATAAGTTCATAGTGCTTATCAAAGAAAACATTATATAATGTAGCAGACAAACAAAACAAGAAGTTTGCAGTTGCAATGGATACAATGCCAGTATTTATTCAGTAATGTGTGTAAAACAGTTTTTATAATTGTGAAATAGAAGATCTGTAAGATGCATAAAGTGCTGTTCCAGATCCCCATATAAATACCATCATCTTAGCTCCACTGAGGATGCCCCACACCATAAGAGTGAAACGCGTATGGAAATAAAGAAAACAGTAACATCAACAGTTGTTCCAGACGGAATTTGTATTTATAGGCCAGGATCTAAATATGTTTAAAAAATTTCAAACAATTTGGACGTGTGGAAGTGGGTAAAAATTAAATTTTAATTTTCTATTACATTCAACCACTCTTCTATTTTACTGTCAAAGTAATTAGAGTACCATGATATAACTATAAAATTAATGTAATGCCGTGGGCTCTTAATAAGTGTACAAAATTTCCAACAATTTTGACGTCTCCATGTGGGTGAAATTTGAATTTGAAATTTTGATACATACAACCAATTTTCTATTGTTGCTGTAAAAGTAATGATATTACATGACATTCTTGTGTTGTTATCAGATCTTAAAGCACGTACCAAATTACAAACAATTTGGACGTCTTGAAGTGACTGAAATTTGCATTTGAAAATTTCATTAAAATACTAATATTAAGAATATAATAAAGCGTATACCATTTCTAGTTGGTGCCGCGTCTCCTGTAGACTAGGTGGGCACACGCTGGCTCTGTATTCGCCACTGAGCTCCGCGTGCATGTAACCAGATCGCTGGGTCGACATAGCACTCGGCAGTTCGTGTACTTGGAATTCGTGAGTTAAATGCGACTCTCAATGCATCTGTTCTACTGAGTAAATTATATGTAAATTCGTATCCAAATCCCTTATTAATACTTTGCCACTTACAATATATCTTTGTTAAACAATATTTCCTCACTTAAAACATTATTGATAACCGTAATTTCCTGTTCCCCGATCGCAGAACGGACACAAATCAGTAAGTAAATGATAGTCACACTGTACTGGGTTGAAAGATTCTGGTGTATCTCTACATAGTCACAATGAAATGTAAAGCGTCAGTCACTAAATGTGTTTGTTTTGGTTGAGGATCCTTCCGTTTCACTAAAAAAAAAAAAAAAAAAAAAAATTAATTTTAATACAGTCTGAGAAATGCTGTAAAAAAAATAATAAATTTATATGATCCAAAAATTACAATCACAGAGTTTATCAGCCACGTAGTACACCTCTATCAATGTTGCCTAATTTGAAAAGGAGACCTACAGATTAACGTGAAATTCGAACAATGGAGCGTCCTAGCATCTTAGCATTAACAAATCAAAGCCTTGCCATAGATAATGTCAATTTTAAGACCTCTAAAAATCAGAACTGAGGTATTTGAACCAGGGAACTTTCAGTACCCCAATCGTTCCGCCGTTAACTACCTGAGTGATGAGACAAATCTGAATGTAATTAAAAATATAAATATTATTAAATAAATGTAGTTTTACTTTACATAATTTATTTTTGTCAACTCAAAACACAAATGTACTTTTATATGATTGAATACATATTTTTTTTACCTCTAAATTCAGATTCTTGTGGTGTGTTATTTAAGTATGGAGGGTCCCTGGTTACAAAATTTGGATCTGTGATGTAATTTTTACAGGCCTTAAAATCGACTTTCACCACTGGCAAAGCATTGATTCGTTAATGCAAACATGGAAGGACCTTACTACATTTTATGTACACGTGATGAACCTAAAAACAGGTTAAAATAATGACACTTCTCTAAAGAAATCAGTAAGGCTAAAATTTCCGAACTCTTTCTATACGCCTCTCACTATTGACTAGCCCGGCATCAAAAGTAAAACAATCTAATGAAGGCCAACATGCGGTGTCATTTGAACTCACTTCAATTGGACAACAACAATAAGAAAGGTGTCAGTGCGGGGTCTATGCGGTCTAGTGTGGCCCGACCTATCGGGGATGAAACTATCCCTACACTCAGTTTTGATTTTAAGCGAAAATTTCTTTGATACCAATAAATTATTTTCGAATAAATAAAAGGGAATTTTTGTAACTAATCGTCATTAAAAATCACCTTATTATAATTTTTCAACACAATACATATTTTGCCTATATCCTTCTAGATTTGTAACTAAAATAAAATACAACAAAACATATACCCTTATTTTTATACCACCTGCAGTAATCCTTACAATAATTAGATGATACACAAATAATTAATTGAAATTACCATTAAAATTAAATTCCTTTGACTGCACGATATTACACGAATTAGTACTAAAATCAATAACCATGAGATAAGCTCTGCCCGAAATTCCTTGAAAGGAACAGACCAAGAAACATTACAGAGATTAAACTGATTAGAGTTTATTTTTCCTAATGTCTGACAATTTATTATTATTAGTTTAATATTGACTTGGGTCATGCTATGTGCCAAAGGTTATTGGGTTGCGGATACATAAGCTGGATTTTCTGGTTCATAACAACTATTAAACTGAGGATTTTTCCTGCAATACTATAGAAATACATGTTACATAATATTAAGTGGATAATACTGCATTCGTCTAAGTCTGTGGTATGCACACACAACATGCTTCTTAGGACATAGGTTACATACAGTACTTGGCGCTCAGTTTCCTGCAATAATGATGTGTAAAAGAAAATCATTCAACTTCCTATTCAGTTTTAGCAAATTTGTCCTTTTGTATTGATACAACAAAAAACTTTATCATTTCAATAGTGTGAATATAGGATTAATAATGTATGATGGCAGAAGTTTTGGGATATATGTGAAATATTTTTCATTGCTTAATAAAATGAAACTATTTATTCAGAATGCATTAATTGTTAGGAGAAAAAGTAATTTCCAATCAAGATTTACAAAATATATAATTGTGGCGTACCCAACATGGACTGGTATTAAGTCCGTGCCAAACTAAAATGATAAATAAAGTGTTTACAAGCTAAATATTAAATACAAGACGTTGATATATTTACAAAAACAAAGACACAGTTGATGAAAATAACAAGATACACCCTCTAGAGTCTAGATAACACAAATGAAACAAAATTGGATAATTGTAACAGAATTCTATGAAATACACAAAATGAGAAAATTATAATTTTCTTATTCCAGATACAGTAAAATGAAAACATATACTTCTAACATGACTTTAAATAAAAGAGTGAAAAAAGTGTGGTGAATTAACAAATAACTTATCAAGGATCCTTAAGATTGACACTTCTTTGATAAGTGGTGATTCAGATGAACATTGTTAAAATCATGGTTATCCTTATATTTAGAGCTGATTAGGAGAAATACAGCTTTGCTTCTCTGTTAAATAAAAAAGTAGACAGACACACAAGGAAAAATAATTGAAAAACAATAGTTTTACAGATTGTATACAATCATACCTAAAATACAAATATATTACTAAAAATAACTTAATTCCATAAAGGTATCATTAGCAAATAAAATTAACAAAGCACAAATAATGACAATAATCATGAGCTTACTGACATACTTGAATGTCAAAACAAACATTTACACCACAAACTAAATAAAATAAATCTTTGAAACAATGGTTTCTGTCCAATAAACACAAAAATTAAATGAATTTTCATTACCGTATTTAAAATACATGATTTTGTAACAATTTTAAACCTAGTACCAATACAAAAGTCATTTATTTAATAGAATTTTCATATTGTAATTATGACAGTAGATTTTTCTAGCAATCTGACAAATTTAACTCTAAACATCCATGAAAATTTATGTAAAAAAATAAAAACTATTAAACACAACATACTCTCTTCTAAGTATCATGGCCAGCAAATGGTTGAACTTTTTTCGATATATTCAAGGGTTAAGAACTGACCCATCAAATTGAATTGATAGTAGTTTTAAGGGCAATTGGTGTGATAAACCATTATATATACACCCTTGCTACAAAAATCCATTCACCTTTATTAATTTTCAAAATGTCTTATACAGACTTCAAGTAAATAGCAATTTGTATTTATTTCTCAGCAATATGTACAAGACAATGCTCACATGAATTATTTCATCTGTGGATTGTAAGGCCACTATACTAAACAAACAATTTTCAATAAACAGAACTTATACATTCATTCGACTAAATGGAACCTTCTATGATTTCTAAGGGTATTGGCTCAAAGAATCTAACAATTCTCCAGAAACTAATAACAGAAAAGCTACAAAAATTATTTAGCACAATCTGTTTTAATATCTTCAGATGGTATTTCTGATTTTTCATCATAGCATACACTTTTCAATGAAAGTGTATTGAACATTTGGGAACCATTATAATGGTCATAAGGTATGCGAAATAATAAACAAAAAAATTGTTACCATTCTAAAAAAAATTCTTTTATAAGCATTAAGAAACATTAGGCTTCAGGGAACAAGCGCCCCGAAAATCTTGGATCACAGAAGAAATTTTGCAGCTGATGGATCAGAGGAGAAGGTACAAAAATGCTCAGGATGAAGCAGGAAGAGAGCAGTACAGGCAACTTAGAAATCAAATAAATAGGGAATGCAAAATAGCAAAAGAAAAATGGCTACAAGAAAAGTGTGAAGAAGTAGAAAAGGAAATGGTCGCAGGAAAAGTAGATGTTGCATATAGAAATATCAAACAGAATTTTGGAGAAATGAAGAAAAGAGATATGAACATTAAAGCTGCCAATGGGAAACCTCTTTTAAGGTCAGAAGATAGAGTTAACAGATGGAAGGAATACATTGAGAAACTGTATGTTGGGGATGACTTGAACAATAGTGTATAGGAAAAGGAAGACGATGTCGACATTGATGACTTAGGAGATCTTGTTTTGAGGAAAGAATTTAATAAAGCTCTGAATGACTTGAAAGCAAATAAGAAAGTTGGAATAGATGAGATCCCTGCAGAACTTCTTAAATCTCTAGAAGAGGAAGGAATCGAAAAGACTATTAAAGCTGATATCAAGAAGTTATAAAACAGAAGAAATTCCAACTGGTTTTAATAAAAATTTCGTCTTCACACTTCCAAAGAAAGCACAAGCCAACAAATGTTAGAATTATTGCACCATTAGTCTAACATCACATTCTGCAAAATTACTGACCAGAATAATATATAGAAGTATGGAAAGGGTAGTAGAAGAGATAGTAGGTGAAGATCAGTTTGGGTTTAGGAAAAATCGTGGTACAAGAGAAGCAATTCTGTCTTTAAGATTAATACTTGAAGGGCGGATCAAGAAAAACAATGATCCTTTTATGGCATTTGTTGATTTAGAAAAAGCTTTTGATAAAGTTAGGTGGGACAAGATGTTCAAAATTTTAAGGAAGTCAGGACTAAAGTATCCAGATAGAATAATACTCTATAAACTATATAAGAATCAAGTGGCTGTAATAAAAGTAGAGAATCACGAGAGACATGCATCAGTTAAAAATGGCGTGAGACAAGGCTGTAGTCTATCCCCGTTAATATTCAACTTGTATGTAGAAGAAGCAATGAAGAAAGTCAAAGAAAAATTTCCATCTGGCATAAGTTTTCAGGGAGAAAAAATCAGTATGCCATGATTTGTTGACGACATTGTCTTATTAGCAGAGAGGGCTGAGGATATTGAGAAATTTTTGAATGGCATGAACAAAATACTGAATGAAGATTTTGGAATGAATATAAATCAAAGTAAGACAAAAGTGATCAAATGTAGCAGAAATGACACGAATACTAGCAGATTAAATATAAAAATAGGATCAGATGCAATTAGAGAAGTGAGTGAGTTCTGTTACTTGGGAAGCAAAATTAAAACCAATGGCCGAAGCAGGAATGATGTTAAAAGCAGAATAGCACTAGCATTAAGAGCCATCATTAAAAAGAGAAACCTTTTGGTTTTAAAAATTGATCTAGGAATTACAAAGAACTTTTTAAAAACTCTATGTGTGGAGCACAGCACTATACGGTAGTGAAACATGGACTTTAGGAATACCGGAAAGAAAGAAACTTGAAGCATTTGAAATGTGGTGCTACAGAATAATGCTGAAAATTAAGTGGACAGACAAAGTAAGAAATGAACGAGTTAGAAATGATGGGTGAGAAAAGAAGTTTATGGAAGAATCTTACAGGAAGAAGAGACAGGCTGGTAGGTCATATTTTGAGACATGCTGGAGTGGTTAATTTTTTAATGGCGGGAACAGTGGAAGGTAAGAACTGTAGAGGAAGGCAGAGATTAGAATAAATGATGCAGATAATTAAGGACGTGGGTTGTAAGGGGTATGTAGAAATGAAGAGGTTAGAGTTTAGCACAGGATAGGAAGGGATGGAGGATTGTATCAAACCAGTATAAAGATTTTCGACAGCAAAAAAAAAACAAAATATTAAAATATTTTCCACAAACTTTACAAAAGATCAACTGCTAACATGAAAGTATTCATTTGAAAAGTTATAGGCTACTAGACTGACCACAAGTTTACCAGTTAACTTCACAGGCGAACTACCGGTCAAATGAATTAATTCATCTGCGGCTTGTAAGACCACTGGACTAAACAAATTCTTTTCCATGAAGGGAGCTTACAAATTCATTCAACTAAATGGAAACTCCTATGATTTGTAAGGGTATTGTCACAAGAAAAAGATGTTCCACAGACTTCACAAGCAAATAGTCATTTGCTAGAATGAATTCTTCTATGTTGTGAAAGGTGAGTTGACACAGAGAAGGATTTACCACAAACTTCACACACAAATGGCCGTTCACCAGAATGAATTCTTCTATGGACTATAAGGGTATTAGATCGGGCAAATGATTTCCTACAAACTTCACAAGCAAACGGCTTTTCACCTGAATGAATTCTTTTGTGAGTATTCAGGTTACAGGACCGACTAAACGATTTTCCACATATTCCACATGCAAACGGCTGCTCTGCAGAATGAATTCTTCTATGGAGCATAAGGGCATCAGACCGAGCAAATGATTTCCTGCAAACTTTACAAGCAAACGGCTTTTCACCTGAATGAATTCTTTTATGACTTAAAAGGTTAGAACTCTGAGTAAACGATTTTCCACAAATATCACAAGAAAACGGACGTTCATCCAAATGAATTATTCGATGGACTTTAAGGGAATAAGACCGAGCAAATGATTTCCTGCAAACTTCACAAGCAAACGGCTTTTCACCGGAATGCATTCTTTTATGAGTTATTAGGCCAGCAGACTGAATAAATGATTTTCCACAAATATCACAAGCAAACGGCCGCTCAGCCGAATGAATTCGTCTATGTTGTATTAGGTGACCAGACATAGAGAAGGATCTCCCACAGACCTCGCACGCAAAAGGCCGCTCACCTAAATGAATTCTTCTATGAGCTGTAAGATAATTAGAGTAAGCAACTGATTTTCCACAAATTTCACAAGTAAATGGTCGATCACACGAATTAATTCTTCTATGGATCATAAGGGCACTAGAATGAGCAAATGATTTCCTGCAAACTTCACGAGCAAACGGCTTTTTACCTGAATGCATTATTCTATGATGTGTAAGGTTAATATACTTAGAAAATGATTTTCCGCAAACTTCACAATAAAATGGCTGCTCTCGTGAATATTTTCCTATAAGGCCTCTAAGGTAACTGGAACTTGTTAATAGGCGAGGTTGCAGCTCACATTTGTTACAGCTATGAGTCACATCTGTACACCTAGAAGAAGTAGTAAACCTGTTATGTCAGCAATGAATAAAAAACTTATAGAGATATTTATATGCAATGTCAAGACTTCCAATTAGCTGCAATTATATTTCAGTGCACATAAGATTATTTATTTAAAGAATATACTGTATGACAAAACTGTAATTGTTTTCTTTAATATAAGAATATGTTTGCAAACAGAAATTACGGCTTGTGATTAAATGCTGATGCAAGAAATATTCACAAAATTTATTGTAAACATTCTAATAAACATCTGAGTAGTCGTAAATGTTATTGTAAGCCACATTGTTTTACACAAACAAAGTCTAATAATTTAACTTGTATGCCAATAATATGTTACTTGCAGATTTTCCAAAATATAAAAATGGAAATATGAAACTAATGTTAATAAAATAGAAATGTAGTTAACTTATAATTTAGCATATTGTGTACAACACCAACATTCTACAAGAGAGCAGCTATTATATGATGATTTCAGAGACTTTTTATGTAAAATTATTTCAGACAGCTTTGTGACCTGTTGAGGACGTCACAACTCGTTAATAGATTTGGTTATATGAAATATGGTAAAATCTGAAGTTATTTCAGGAACTCATTGAAAAAAAAACAAAAAAACAACCTGGAAGGAGAAACTGGGGATTGCATATGTGCTCTCCAAAATGATAGGCACATTCCTCAGTTAGGAAATGGTTGCTGAACTTATTACAGACATTAGCTTTAGTGGCCTAACCACAAATCAGAAGAATGTGATGTTTTAAAAATATTTTAACTTAGCTTATCTGGGAACTGTCAAAACTTTTAGTTGGAATATAAATCCATACATCATTTGAAACATAAGTTTTCAAATTTATTAAAATTAACTTTAAAATTCCACATGCCAGATTGCATTTTTAGCGGTATTTATGTAGTTTGTTGGAGACCATTTGAAGGAATACAGGGTTTTCCACAAAGAGACATTTAGGTAATATAGGATACAAACAAATAACCCCGAGCCATAGCAACAAACACATTTTTCAGTTGCTTGATGACAGTGGTTAAAATTCTGCACTTCAATATGATTCTGATTTGACTTTGTGCTGCATAACTTTCGAATGTATTTCTGAAACAGTAATAAAGTGTACTATCGAACATTAAGTCAAGGGACTTGATCCTGTTCGTAATACTGTATAGTAGAGGTAACATTTACCTCTCAAGCGTTCTTTGGGTAATTGATCCCAAACTTTTCTTTTGAATTTATATTTTAGCAAAGTTATCAACAGTTTTACTTCATCCAGCGAAACGGAGCAAGGTTTGGTCACTGGGTGATTAGAATTCGAGTCTCACTACAAAATTTCCCTTTCCTTTGTGGTATAAATTCTACACGAACGTCTATCTATGTGTTATGCTGATCTTTATTTCAATAATGTCTTCCCAGTGAAGCTAAGAAGTTTTTATCAACCACTAACTAAAGCAATGGCTTTAGGAATTGTTTTATTGATTTTTGAGAGATTTTAGAAAATGACACCACTGTGCATGTATTTATGTTAAAAACCTTGCCAAATCCATTCCAAACACTAGGTCTACTATATTTCAGCGCTTACATCTTCTTTTTATTTCCAATACACAATTTGGAAGGTCTCTGTATAAATATCATACTTGTAGATTCAGAACATATGGGACATCTTTCTTCAGCATTTCTGTTTTATCTTATATACACATCACTAAGTCTACCTAAAACCATCCTAATTATTTTTTCACTTGTATTCCACAATTTACATTTTCTGAAATTACAGTGATGCTTTATTTTGATGTCGCAAACTCATGAAGTGTCTCAAATGTGCTGCAACAATATATTCACGAGACAAGTTTAAAATTCTTTATTTAAAAATTAAATTTTTTCATTATGTTCCCTTGCTTGAGTTGAACTTTTCCTCTGTGTCACATTTAATTTTCAATAGTCTTCTCTTTCTTACAAATATGGCCATTTCTACTCTGCATATCTATGTAACTTTTTATGCTCTCCAATTTCATATCAAACTCTGTAACCATTAGATATTCAATGATATCACCTTGTTGAAATATCCCAAAAGCAATGTTTTTAAAAATAATAAACGATGACTTATGTCAGTGTTGTATTTGATTCATAGGGATTTATTGTGTATTAATTATGGATTTTAGTAAATATAATATTCGATGGAGTTGCAGGTAACAAAGCCAGGCTTGTAAACGCTACCTCAGCGTGAACTTGTTATTCACAAAACTTCCTGATGCGCTGAGTCAATCGTCAGCACTGATTTGAACTGGCTAAGGACGTCTATACAGTCTATCTCCGAAAAAAAGACATATTTTTTGCTCTCAGTCCATGAGTAGCTTTCATTGAATCGTTATGGGTAACTAACAGCTAGGCCGACTCTCATAGGCTTCAGTCTGTATGCCATGTAGCCCTTCATAACATCATGGGGCCAGGCATTCCATCTAGCCATTCAGTGTTCATTCAACCAATCATTAATTCTTCAGTATATCTTCAATCAGATACAGAAACATTGTTCATAGATGTAGCCAGACAGATCCTTGCCGGTCATATTATCAACTGTATTATCTACAGTTTTCACTGATCATTATATGGGATTCTGTGAACTGTTAGACGCCTGTTATCATTTATCAGGATAGATTCTCAACTGGCCACTTAACATGAGCTAGTCTTCCTTATCCTGGGTTGCTGAACCTATTAATCAGCTGGTGTCAAACTAATCCTGACTTAACATCATCTTTAGCAGCCCACTAGACTGGTCAGAAGAGCTTCGTATCAAGATTCCAGAGATTTCTTCAGCTACAAAAACGCCACGAGGTTAGTAAACTCTCCTCTAGGTTCCTTCCATATCAGATGTCCACAAATCCACCACTCGGCTACCCTTTCAGTGCTATCACTTAGACAGGACTATTACACTTATAATAAACTTGAATACTGTATATTAAATAGGTGTGAAGTGCATACACTCAACCCATGGGATATTATCTTTTTAAACTGTGATGCAAGTGTTTTTTTTTTAATGCGAAACCGTTAGATGGACTTTTATTTAGTTATTTGCAGAAACATTTTAGTAATAGAAACTAAACTGTTCAGCAAAATTATCATGACTAAATTGGTGTAGCTTCCTCTTAGAGACAACTCTCCTGGTCACTACCAGGGTGACAATTTATTACACACAGATAAAATTCCAGACGCATACAAATATGCCACAACATAAATTAAGATCACCAACTAAAGGCTATCTTAATATACAAATTAAAACTTGCTAATACTACTAGGAACTAAATAGAAAATATTTAAATTAAATTACAAACAACTTGAAGTATTTTATCATTACTTTTAACATGGAATTCAATTTATACATAAATAATCAGTACTATATCACTTTCTGATGTCTTTGAATTAAAATGTTAGCTTTCAAAATCAAATTAGAAATTACGAAGGTGAACTCATTCAGAAACACTTCAAATTGCACACAGAAACAGATGCAGCACCTTCATGAAATAACCTACCATAACTACATGAATCAATCACTTCCTTTATTTTATACAAACTTAAGTGGAGAGTTATGAAACTGTGTAATCTTTGGTAAAATCTATTTCATTGTTATGATTGGCATAATGCCAGGTACTAAGTTTGAAACTTGGTCAGTTGTGCAATTGAACAATTTTGACTTGGAGAACAAAGTGAAGGCTGTTATTATCATAAAAATTTTATTAACAAATAAGCAATAACAATGTAACCAAAGACAAATACTTCTATTTAGAATACTGTCGGAGTTTGAATTGCAAGGATTTTCCTCTGACTTGTCATATATAAATAGTGATCCCCTTTGCTGATATTTTCTATGAACTGATGGATCTTGAAGGTAATGAAAGCTATATTAAAACCTGGCAGCAGGTACTCTGTCTTAAAAACAATAAAATCGAAATTTATATATACCTTGTATTAAAATAGGCAACTATTTACAATTTTAAATATAGGTTGTTATATCATTCTAAATAGTTTTGCTTGTTATACTGTTACTGGTAGCTAATGCTAAAAAAATAGTTTACTGGGAAATATATACTTTAGCAGCTCATATTAGTACTTCCTATTGTGATGGGCGGTCTAAGAATTAGGATTTAAATTGGTAGTTTTGGTAATTTATGCGGTGAGTATTGTAAGCTGCTTCGAACCAAGCACAAGCGAGCGAGATGCATATGTGCGTAACAATAGCATAGTTGCAAGTTCATGAGTCCAAGGCTACTGCTTTGCATAGCTGTCGCAGGCATGTGATAGCTCACGCATGAATACTACTGCACGGCGTGATCCCGCCACATTCTATCCTATTCTGTGATTGCCTATTCTGCCAGCAGCCATGTAGAAGGTAAGATATATATCTCGTCTGTGGCAAAGCCATACTTTGCCATGCATTGCTTCACGTTAGTTATTGTGTGGTTAGATAAAATATGTTAGTTAAATTATTCAGTCTATGTAACTTAAATTAGTTGTTTGACATTGTGTGTAATAATGTTGTAATGCCTCATGATAATCTTATTTTGGAATGAAGTGTTATATTCAGGATCATTAATTATTCAGTCATTCGTATATTAGTTCAGTAAAGCCATGTTCCATTATACCAGTATGAAGAAGCTAGTCATTCATTTAGTAAATTGGTCACATTGTAACCATGCACGCATGTTACTTTATATCAGCATAAATTCAGACAGAATTGTGGATAAATGTATGGTTAGGCTTTTATAATTAAAGTATGTTTAAATTATCAATTGTGTCACCTCAGTCATTAGGTTAGAACCGAAGTTATATCAGATAATTGGGTGGAAGAGTTTTTGATTTATCGGCAAAGTAAGAAATATTACAAATATCACAAGTAAAGCAGTTTGAGATCCCTGCTAAATCAAAGATCACCCTGGTAACAAATATCCCTATCCTGACAAATAACAACTTGGTGCCCACTAGTAGATAATCTGTTATAATCTGGAAGATAGCTTAAAATCTTAAGATGCTTTAAGAAAACCTCTCCAAATCAATCTATGTCGTCCACTAGTGTACTGCACGGCCATAATAAACCGTTTATCATATATATATATATATATAAAACCCCCTTCTATTATACTATTCTACAATGTCACATAATTACGAGTGAGTAGATGAATTTAGTAGGCCTATGTATGCCCCACGACCAGCCATGACAAATGCATACCGTATATCAATCGATTAAGTATTACATCAATGCCATAAAAGATTTATGCTTAAAGCTTTTACTCATAGTGCTCTAGCTCCTGTTAGTTTCAAGTAGGATTACCTTGGATAAAAGGTCGCTCTGTCTATGTGCAGACTCAAGGGCCGTTAGCAATGTCATGACCGCAACTAAGTATAAGTAAAGCTTCATTACAAGAGGTTGACTAATTTATTTGGCATCATCCATGGATATTTTTCAACTCCACCTTTTCGATTTTGTGAACGCCAAATTGTGACCATTCCGTGGATGTTTCCTGAATGTCAGGACAAAGCCCATTCCCAGCCATTTCGTAAACATACTTCCCACTCCCCTTGGTCGTGAGGGTTGGCTGGTGACATTAGTGGCAGGTCAGAATTTTCACCATAGAGTTACTTCTGGCTGAAAATCAGGAGTTGCCTTCTTGCAATGACTGCAACTCCACACACCTAGGGTAACTTCCCGTGTCTCTGGCGAAACCAATATATTAATAAACAGTGCTAAAAAATCCTGAAAATTATATGTATCATCAGATTCAGTTTACAGTTTAATCTATACTAAAGATTTATAATATACTTGCATAATTAGTGAAGTGAGCAAAGTGTTTTAACGTGATATTTTAGTGGGGATTTGAAACAGAATAGTAGCGTGCAGATAATTTAGAAATAAAATAAATCTGGAATACAAAAGTGGCTGTGAAAAAAAGTGTGAAGAACTAAAAAAGGAAATAGTCACACGAAAAATTTAGATAGAGCTAACCAATAGAAAGAATACATAGAGAAACTGAACAATGGGGATGATTTGCACAACAGTGCATGGGATAAAGAAGGCAATTTCATTATTATTGACTTAGAAGATTTTATTTTAAGGACAGAATTTGATTGAGCTTTTAATGATTTGAAATCAAATAAGATGGTTGGAATTGATGAGAATCCTTCAGAATTTCTGAAATCCTTAGTAGATGAAGGAATCTGAAGATTATTCAAACCAATATAAAAAAAATTATGAAAAACAGAATAGATTCCAACCGATTTGAATAAAAATATTCTCCCAAAGAAAGCAGAAGCAAACAAATTTGAGAATTATTACATGTTTGAAAATTACTGGTTAAGATATGCACCCCATTGCAATTAAATTAAATTATACAGAGGAATAGAAGTGATAGTAGCGGAGATAATAGGTAAAAATTAGATTGGGATTAGTAAAAACTGTGATACAAGAAAAACAGTTCTGGATTTAAGATTAATAATTGATTTGCTAGTCAAGAAAAACAAAGATACTTTTATGGCATTTGTTGGATTAGACAAATTTTTTGCTAAAGTAAGACAAAATTTAATTTTTTAAAAAGAAAATCAGTCTATAATATTGGGGTAGAGGAATGACTCTAATAAAAGTAGAGAATCATGAGAGACATGGATCAGTTAAATAGGAGGACAGTCTAGGATGTAATCTACCATTTAATATTTATTTTTTATAAATGAAATAAAAGAAAAAATCGAATGTAGAATAAGTGTTTAGGGAGAAAAAAATCAGTATGTCAAGATTTGTTGATGATGTTGCCCTTTTAGTAGATACGACTAAGGGTCTTGACAAATCACTGAATGACATGAACAAAACATTGAAGAAAGATTTTGAACTATATACACCAAAACAACACAAAAATGACGGAATATAATAGAAATGATAGCAATAAAAGTAGGTTAAACTTAAAAATAGGATTTGATGTAATAGAAGAAGTAACTGAATTCTACTAATTAGGAAGTACAGTTACAACAAATGGCTAAAGAAGAAATGACATTAAAAGCAGAATAGCTCTAATAAAAAGAGCCTTCATAAAAGACATAAATCTTTTAGTTTCAAATATTGATATAGGACTAATAAATTTTTTAAACTATATGTGGAGCACAGCACTTCATGACAGGTAACATGAACGTTGGAATAAGAGAAAGAAAGAAAATCGATGCATTTGAAATGTGATGCTATAGAAGAATGCTGAAAATTAAGTAGACAGCTAATGTATGAAATGAAAATTTTTCGGAGATTTTGGGTGAGAAAAGAAGTTGTCAAAGAGTCTTATAGAAAGGAGAGATAATATATGAGAAAGGCAGGATTGGTTAATTTGTTAGTGGAGGAAACAGTTGAAGGTAAGAATGGTAAAGATTAGAATATATGAAGCAGATAATAAGGATTTGGGTTGAAGAGGTATATTGAAATGAAGAGGTTAGCACAAGATTGGAATGGATGAAGGATTGCATCAAACCAGTAAAGACTGGTGACACAAAATAGAAAACACATGAAATATTTGAATAGTTACCTAAATTCAAATAGCCTGGTAGTTCAGTAGTTAAGCCACTTGCTATCAATTGTTTCTGGTCTGGTCTTGAGATCAAATACTGGTGGGGGAAGGACTTATATGAGCTATGCTAGGAATTTCCATGATCTGTATTCCACATAAAACTGTACAAAAGGAAATCATGGCACAATTGATTCATATGCCTCCTTTTGGAGGTGTTAACTAACCTTCAGGTTGTGGACTAAGTAAGTAATGTTTAAAGTGATAAAATTTTATTTTCTGCAATTTTAGGGTTTATTAATTATTTCACAGCGAAATTCTGGGCAACTACATGAGCAAAGTCTCAATAAAACTCTTACGATCTGTAGGCTCTCAATATCACCATTGTGTTTGCACCAAGTTCTCTTCATTTTTGTGCCCATTTCCTGCATATTAATATTTGGAACTTACAACTAATTAACTGTTTGAGGAGCAACATAGTAAAACAGAATTCTGCAAAATATTTTTGAACTCTTTATTATATGGTATAAAGTTTTATAAAACACCATGGACTATCTTAAAATAAAGATGTAAACCTTATAGAACAAGCCTATCAATTTGTGATTTGTATATCTGTCAATGTGCAAACTCATAGGCAATCACATATGCAGTATTAATTTTTAATTACTTACTTGGCGATAATCAGACATGTTAAGAACGTATTTCGATCTCCTTCATATACGTTGAATGGTACACAGCGTATATGTCTGTGGTGCAGTCGTTTCTCAGTATGTGCCATGGTTTTTGAGATATTCACATGCAAATAAAAAGAAATTATAAATATTTGCTATATACTAAATTATTGCCCCATAATAACGAATTGCAGTGTGGTCTATGTGGTAGTGTGTTAAATACTTAATTTTCTGGCCAGAGTTCAAATCCCCAGAGAATCTAAAAATTTAAGTTTCTTCTTATGTTCAGAAATTATTAAGCATGACTTATTTATTTTGTTAAAACTTCATTTACACCCTTTTATTGCACAAAATAAAATTTAAAAGAAATCACATAGCTTTTAACAGATACACCAAACATAATTTCGGCCCATATAGAACAATGGCTTCCAAATATGCCTCACCCAAACCCAATGAAATTAAGTCACAGGCGAATCTGCCAGGAAACTGGAATCTCACACAAGAATTTTGCAATGTTTATAAACATTTGTCACTTGTTCTTCCATTTCCTTGTTGAGCTCCATTCTATCATCACGGATAGGCCTACTATTTTATTTTCAACTATTTACACGCAACCGTTCTTGGAACAATTCGAGAGTAGAAACAATTTTTTTTTTTATCTTCCCAAGGCTACGTATTTCATTTAAAATAACTCTTGACGATATACACGCAAAAAACAACGAAGATGAAATAAATAAAATGATACTAACTATTTCAACTGAAAACGTACTGAAATACTTTATTAACAAAAAGTGAAAAAAGTGAATAATTTAAGAATGTAGACTTTCATGACGTATGAATGCAATGAACTTTCCAGAGTGAATGGCCGATTTGTGTTGTGTAAAGACAATCCATCGGTAGACCTCGTGAATTCATTACAAAACATAGAATTTCAGTGGAAAAAATAACGCTTAATTGTAGGTAATATGATTTGTTTTAAATATTATTTCACACAACAAAAGTATGTAAATGAAGTTTAACTACAATAAAAAAAAGTCAAGCATGACAATTCTAATGATAAAAATAAATAAAAATATTTGATTCTCCGGGTATTTGAACTCGAGTTAGTAAAAAATAAGTAAATGAATTGGGTTACAAAACTTTGGTCAGACCATTGCTCGAGTATGGTAGTGTAGTATGGGACCCACATTTTGTGTATCAAATACAGGAACTGGAGAGGGTGCAAAAAAGAGCTGCTAGATTTGTTTCTGGAAATTATCACAGAATGCAATCAGTGACAGATATGATAAAGGAGCTGGAATGGAATTCATTGCAAGACAGAAGGAGGATGAGGAGGGTCATGGGGGTGTACAGGGCGGATACTGATGATGAGGCATAGAAAGGTATTGGAGTAGGTATGAAAAGTAGTGCATGGAAGGGAAAAGATGACCATGACCACAAGCTGGCACTCGATTTCAGGCACAAGGGTGTGGGAAGATTCTCTTTCTTAGGTCAGGGTGTCAGGGATTGGAATGAGTTACCAAGGGAAATGGTGAATAACTTACTGAAAACTTTAAAAGAATTTAAAGTTAAAGTTTGTAGAGGGCAAATGTAGGTGGGTGCAAAATAGGGGGAAGATGGGTGTGTAGGGAAATTGCCTCTGGATTGCATGCTCGATTGAAATTAAATTAAACTTAAAAAATTATAAAGCAAACACCCTTCCCCATAGACCATACTACCATTTATCAGCATGAGGCAATAATTTGTTATATACTGGACATTTAGATTTTTTGTTTATTTACATAGGAATATCTCAAAAACTAGGGAGTATTTTGAGAAACAACTGCACCAAACACATATATGCTGTGTATCCTTCAACATACATAAAGGAGATCAAAATCCATTCTTAATATGTCTGATGATTCCCAAGTTAGACCTATTCATTAATTTTACTAATTTATCATCAGACCTGAACAAAACTTTTTATTAAGTCCTTTATAGGGACACTGGTTATCAACTCAGTGCGGCCTGGAACCCGGCTATTAAAATTCTGAAACAGTTTCGCGTCGGTAACGAGCAGAAGAGCGGATGACATAATCGCGTTGTGTTGGTTTTTGTCTTCCACCGTTTCCGTAGCAGCGGCTGAATAAACAAACAGTTAATCATTGACAATTGGTTGAGAATGAAAGGCAGAGAAGGACACCTTCGAAAACGTCCCACAATTGTGACATCTTATCACGGCTGGAAGCCCGAGAAAAATATATTAATATTCAACGCCAGTGAAAAATTATGATCGTACAAAAGTTATTGTTAATGATTAAAGTATTGTGGACATGTGTGTATATTAACAATAAATAATATATTTGAAAAAAGCTGCCTTATTGAAAATCACAGAACTTTTTAAACATTTTTTTAAGGGATAACTAAAAGAAGAATGAGTTTCAGTTCCAGTGTGGGCAAGTAGCTTTAGGTAATCCATAGTATCTTGAAATCAACATGCAAATATGAATCATTTACATAGATAAAATATATCTCCTTCTTTATTGCTGACCGTGATCTTCTACTGCCTTTGGAAATGTGATAAATTTGTCACTACAAAAAGGTCTTCAATTGGATAATCTTGGTAACCCAAGCTATTGAGCCTTTGCTTCCAAATGATGGGCGCTGAAGAAGTTAGCTTTGTCTTATTCTTATTAAGTATTTCAGATCAGTCTTATACTGTCACTTACCAAACCAAGCCACTCAGAGAACTATACTTCGTAAATGTTTGATTAAAATGATGGTAACAAAAAGAGATTTAATACTAGATTGAGTACAATACTTCTGATCACTGAAAGTAATCAAAATCAAATTAACTGCAGTATCAATAAAAAATAGAAAGGCCTCAGCTTACCTTCTTTGTGGTGTTCTGTTGGTGGATTTACAAACATCCAGTTTTGTCATATCCCCAATAAGTCGAGTGTAATATGTGCAAACATTTAAAGGAGCTGAAATAGCTGATATATGGGTGAACACATGTTTTGTTAGAGAGCACCAAGATGAAAAAGTGTCTGCACAGAATGCACAAGCAAGTCCATTTAATGAATGGTGTTTGAACACCGTTTCCTTGCTCTCTTTAAAATAGTGGTCATACAACTTTGATTGGTTTGAGAAGATTTGACCACAGTTTTTGCAAATATGTAATGGCATATTTAGCAATAGACTCAAATGGCTAAAAACATGTGTAATTAGCAAGACCCTAGAGGTGAAATACTGAAGACACTTGACACATGTATTTTGTGATGGTCTGGCCACTGATATGGTGCTCTCATTTGATGTACTCATATTGTTCCCATATATTCAGTTTAAAAGAGTACTTTTAACATTTAACTTCAACAGCAATATCACTTGGTCACAAAACGAATTTTTTTTTTTTTTTTTTTTTTGCTGTTACTCAACTTTGGACCTGCTAAAAATAAATACAGAAAACAGTATTAATTCCTTTACTGAAAAACAGTACTAAGGAGATATAGTAGTGAATGATGTATGCAATATTAAAAATGATGAAACATTTAATAAACAGTATGGAAATAAAAAGACACATTTTCTGCACAGCAACTTATATAATATTTATAATTATAGAAATCTCAAATATAATAAAATATATGAGAAACAATGGTGATGGGTCTGTTAATAATGGTGAACTTGAACTCAGTGTAATCTGAATTGAAATACCTGAGATCACTAATCTGTTCAGATGGTCAAATGCTATCAGATGTCTAATACAGAGTGAACACAGTGTGGATGAGGTGGCGTCTGGTCACAGGAGTAATTTTTGAATGGAAGTGGCCACAGTACCTTATATCACAGATTTACAGAACCACTGTTTGACCAGTGACACTGTATGGAACCAAATGTTGATCAGTCACAAAATGCCACGAACATTTGTATATCATGGAAATAAATATGATTCACTGATCACAGGGACTCATTAGAGTGGACTGTACGAGGAATGAGACATTAGACCTGCATTTGGTGTGGCTCCAATCCCTGATAATATGTGCGAATGTTGTCTGCAAAACATTTTAGTTGTGAGAACAGCACTCAATATAAATCCAAAGGACCAAAGACCACAAGGGAAACCCAGGAAGTGCTGGCTGAATACTTTGTGTGAGGACATGCATCTAGTCAATTCCTCGCACGAGTGTGCACAACTTAACTTTTGTCGAAGAAAAAATTCCAGTAAAGCAGACCCTACAAAGTGGGAAAAACAAGATGACATATATGAGAAACAAATGGCAGTTACTACTCACTGTCAGTCAGTAACTAGCACATACAGGAGTCAACTATGATTGACCACTGAACAGTGGAGAGGTGTGGTGTCAATGAACTAGTAAGGGTTTGTTTTTCAGTAAGCTGCAGTCAGTCTCCAAGCAGCCTTTGATTTGTTTAGTTTATGATATTTGGAAATCTTTCACTATTAGAAGTAATATTGAACATTAAATACACCTGCTAAGATAACAAATAAAATTCAGGTTAAGGAACAAAACTATTAGTCTAACATATATTTCGTAGTGTGGTAGCTACATTATAATGAACAAATTACATGACAAGAGAGTAGCTATCTTGAAATCAGCTATTACAAAAGAAGTTTGGCAATCAATATGATTATGAATGTGGAATGAGAATCACTGGGAGACAGAGTGAAATGTCACTGTATATAGGTTACTTGTATAGACTGACACACAAGTCAAGGAAAGAATTAACCACAGGATTCAGTAGAAAGCCTAGAGCTGAGATCAGTTGGTAGCTGAGCTGATAGACTGACTGACAGAACACTTGAAGCTCAGTGCAACAGCTCACAAGGTATGCTCACTCTACTGCCAAATGAGTTTTGCACACTGTATGAGAAATTTCTATTCTAAACAAAAAATGATCAGAAAACACCATTCTGATGGAAGTAAATACAGAACTCTACCTCTGCTACATAATCTGACACCCAATCACCCAGACAAGAACAAACACAACCTATTGTTAAACAGGCATACACAGAATCACATTTTTTACTTGTTTGATGAGAACAAAAACCAACATATTGAGAAATTCATGGGACCATCTCAACTGTTATATTAATAGAAATATATCGCAGTATTTCAGAAAGATTCTAATTGTAAACCAACAATATAATCATTCATTAGAATAATATAGTAGTAATGGACCTCACACACTATCTTGTTGTACTCCTGTTTACACTGCAACCAGCATTTTATTGCAATTGACAGGCTAAAGAAAAATTAATTTTATTCCTTAAAATTTTTTTGCTTTACACTACTATCTATCAGTCAGTGCCATTGTGTTGACCAACACACATCTAATTAATTTGCAATAAACTGCAAGAACATGAAATGTGACTAAGAAGTAAGACAATTAAAAAAAGAAAGGATAATTGGATGAAAAATGGAATTGCAACTGGAATATGTGCTTCATTGCAATTAAAATCGATAACCAACTAAAACAAGAGGGTAAGGCACTAATGAACATAACTATCAAACAAACTACAAACTGTTGACCTCAACAGCTTGGATCATTTGCAACATCAGATAACGAAAAATAAATACATACAAAACGATAAACTAGAAATCACAGGAAAGTCTTTGTTTTTTGAATCGAAATATTTTCACATCGATGTATCACAGTGAAAAATTAGTTCAAACCAACGAAATATGACATAAAACTCTGCCAAATAACATTGATAAGTCATGAAAAGCAATATGGTCATACCTATTAAATGGTAAATCGACCTACATGTGACACACAACGTTACAACTCAAGTTACGCTTGTTAACAAACAAAATGGGCTGATTTAAAATAGTATTTGATTTGATTTGATTTGATTTTTTTATTGATCCATTTAGTCAATGTATAGTACAGGTGTACATTTGACATTGGATAAGTCATTTTGATGATTAGATGTTACATATTACTATGAGATGATGGGACATATATACATAATTAATAATACAATGACAAAACAAGTGTACATGAAGAGAATTTAACAATAATTTGATGAAAACAAAAATTGAAGGAATCCTAAAACCCATTTTTTATGAGTCCATATATTCACTGATAGAGTAAAAACTGTGTCTCACTAGAAATGCCTTTAGTTTTCTTTTAAATGAGCTACAGGAAGCATTTTTTACTTCTTCTGGTATTTTATTATAGAGTGTTATTCCCGAATTTAAAATACTTTTTTGATATGTAGCAGTCCTGCAAAACGTTTTGTGGATGTCTGAACGTCCTCTGGTGAGGTAATTATGTACCATATCATTTTTTATTAGTTTATTGTTTCTTAGGAGGTACTCTCTTGTGAAAAGAACTATTTCATAGATGTACAGACATGGAACATTTAGAATGGCGAGGTTAATGAAATGTGTTCTACATGATTCTAGTCTTTTTAGACGACATATAGTTCTCACTGCTCTTTTTTGCATCCTAAATATATCAGTGCTTTGTGATGAGCTACCCCAGAAAATAATTCCATATTTGACCAGTGAGTGGAAGTGAGCGTAGTATACTTGCATTACTGTACTAATAGTAGTGGTGTCCCTAAGAATTCTTAGTCCATAGCACACTGTAGACAGTCTTTTAGCTAATTTGCTTATGTGAACATCCCATTTCATGTTATGTTGTACCCATAATCCCAAGAATTTGGTTTCATTTACATTTTTTAGCTCTTTTTCACTTATGTTTACTTGAATATTGTTTTTGTTAGCAGAATGAGGTAGACAAAAATTCACACACACTGTTTTTTCCTCATTCAAGATTAAATTATTTGCATCAAACCAGTTTTTCAACTCACTCATGGTTTTATTTGCTGTTAATTCTAAATTTTTAATGCTCGGGGAGGTGAATAAAATAGTTGTGTCATCCGCAAACTGAACTGCATCTTTTGGATCGATATTCCTAGTGAGGTCATCTATATAAATTAGAAACAAAATAGGTCCTAACACCGAACCTTGGGGAACACCATACTTAACAAACTGTTCATCTGAGGTAAATTTTTCCTTTGTACAATTTTTCTGGTATGTTGTTTCATAGTCAACAGACACTCTTTGTTTACGGTTTTCAAGGTACGATTTTATCCAGTTTTTTGCATTCCCTCTTATCCCCATTTTTTCCAGTTTAGTTAATAAAATACCATGATCTATTACATCAAATGCCTTTGATAAGTCTAGGAAAATACCTGTAGCCATATCATTTCCATCCAAAGCTTTTAAAACAGAATTTAAGAATTCAAAGATTGCTGTATGAGTAGATTTATTTTTCCTGAATCCATGCTGCTTGGTAGAAAGTGGTGCATATTTATTGATAAACTTGAGGAGTCTGTCAAGGAAGAGTTTTTCTAATATTTTTGAAAAAACACTTAATTGGGAAACAGGTCTATAATTTCCCAACTGATCAGGAGGTCCTTTTTTCAACAGTGGAGTCACTACTGCAGTTTTGAGTACTTCAGGAAAAGTTCCAGTTTGTACAGATATGTTGAAGATTTTTGCCAGAGGGGCAGCTACATAGTTAGCACAGGTTTTCAATATGAAATCTGGGACCTCATCTAGTCCACATGAATAACTATTTTTTAATGTCATTATGATTTTTTTAATTTCATCAGGGTTGGTTTCAGTTAGATACATTGTGGCACTTGATATTGTGGAAAGACTGGGAACATCTTTAGTCTGCTTATTGCAGTTTGTTTTAATTAATTTTTCAGCCAAAGAAGTAAAATATTTATTGAATTCTTCAGCTATAACTTTGGGGTCACTAATTATTGAATTATCAGTACATAATTTGATGTTCTTTCGTTCAGTTTTTGCACTTTCAGTTTGTTGTCTAATAATATGCCACATTGCTTTGGTTTTGTTGGAAGAATTTTTTATATAATTATCATTTGCCATAATTTTTGCTTGTCGAATTACTCTTTTATAAATTTTCTTATAGTTTTTAACATAGTTTGAAAAATTTTGATTCACTTGGTTTTGTTTACAGTAATTCTGTAAGAAACGGTTTCTTTCTCCCGATATTTTTATGCCTGTGGTAACCCAGTTTTTACTAGTTCTTTCTGCCACAGATTTCCTCTTTTTGGGAAAAGCCAGGTTGAAGTAGTGTAGAAAAGTACTGTGAAATACATTAAAGATGTCATTTGCATCTATTTGATCATAGACATCTTTCCAGGTTTCATTTGATAGAAGTAAGTTAAACACGCGTATGTTATCCTCACAAAAATTTCTCCGATAAACAATATTTTTACAATTTGTGTTTTTACTTTTTTTTATCTTCAGTGATATGAGTTGCGCTTCATGGTCACTGTAGCCCATACTTATTACTTCCCCTTTTGAGAAGAGACTTGTCTCTGTTACAAACACCTGGTCAAGAAGAGTATTATTGTAGTTTGATATCCTGGTTGGGGAGTCTATTTTTGGTATTAAATTGAAGGATTTTACCATATTCAATAAATCTGATTTTTCCCTACTGTCTTGGAGGAAGTTAATATTGAAATCACCACAAAGCACTAGTGTTTTATTGGGTGCAGTCACATTATTTAGTAGTGATTCCAATTGGGTAAGGAAAGTTGAAAATTTTCCATCTGGTGGTCTATAAATATTTATAACTACTATGTTGGTTTCTAGCAAAAGAGTTGCACAAGCTTCAAAATTCTTCTCTACAGAGAGTTTAATGCATTTTAAGATATTTTGACATTGAATGTGTTGCTTGACAAAAATAGCAGTACCTCCATATTTAGAAGTTTTTCTGCAGAAACAGCTGGCTAGTTTGTATTCTGGTAAAGAAACCAAATTTATTTCATCACAACTTAACCAGTGTTCTGTGATACATATTATGTCTAGATTTAGCCTATACTGCAGCAGAACTTCAAGTTCTGTTAGCTTATTGGTGAGTGATTGAACATTATGATGCAGGATAAACAGTTCCAAATTGCTTGATTTTTTATTAAAAGTTTGGGGTCGCTTATGGAGTTCTAATGGCATTTCTAATGATTCACTTACCCTAAAAAAATATCTGTTGTTTTGTCCTCTGTGTTGTTTGCTTGATCCACTGATTTTCCTTCTTCTGGATGGTCACATACTTTATTCACAAGTTCTTGAAGAGGTTTTGTTTCAACACTCAGTTGCCCACACGATTTTGATTTGAAGGATACAATGAAGTTGTTACTGTTCTTTGGTTTTCTATAAACCCAACTATCTAGTAAAGTTTGTTTCAGTTGCTTGTTGCAAGTTTCCTTCTTGTATACATTTGGATTTTGTTTAATTAACTCCACAATCCTGTTGCATACATGTTCTTTCCCAAATTTGTTCATGTGCAGCCCATGACTTGTAAATTGTCTTCTGTTCAATCTTTCAATTTCAAAATTTATACTGACTCGATCACTGTTAAAAATTTTTCTTGAGTTGATGGACTTCCAAAAGTACTTATTAGCTGATTTAATTTTCATGTTTAAATTCGGGACATCATATCTGAATGGAATTGGATGTAAAATTACATTTGTTTTTTTGCTTAATGCATTAACAGAGGATGTAACAGAATTTAGTGCACTGCAAAGATCTCTATAGCTATTTTCTACGTTATTTGTCCCAGCCATTATTACTACACAGTCTTTGTAATTGTAGCCTTGGCTCAATTTATCAATGTTTTTAGTTACTTCTTCGATAGGAGCATTTGGCTTGATTATTGCTTCTATACTGTAAGAAGAGCCCAATTTCTCTCTTAACATTTTCGAGCAATCTCTGCCTTGGCTATCACATAAAAGTAGAATCTTAAAATTATTGTCCTGTTTTTTCGAAACATTCAATGTTTTGCTTTTCTGTATGTTTGATGCACATCTGTTAGTTTTGATCTGAATTTTGTCAAACTGCACTTCACTTTCCAAGCTTAACACGTCAAACTTATTTGAAAGCTTTACCTAGTGATCCAATGTCTGCTTTGATGTATACTTGCTAACGCCACGCCGGCCATTTACATGTGTCCATTTTTCACAGTTTGTTTCCGCAACTACAGGATGATTTAAACATTTCACTTTTTCCTTAAGGTCATTGATTTCTTCCTTAAGAAGACTAATGATTTCTTCTTTACTTGAAATAATCTCTTTAAGGTGCTGAATTGTGTGTTCCTTTTCATCTGGTTTCGTGTCTGCACTGCCGGTCGGCGATTTTAAATCCTTTGATTTCGAGCGCGTTGTCACTGTGTTGAGATTTTTTGTTTTGATATCACATGCACGACACTTCGAAGTTTCATCAGCATCTGATTTTTTACAAACGGAACACTTTTCGACAATTCTAAACGATTTTTTACACGACTGGTCACTACTGTTTACTGTTACCGGCGCCATGTTTTAAACGCCAAACCACATATTGAAAACATTGGGTGATCAGCCAACTGTACTATCAGTATTGTAATAACCAATACGTGTTCTGCACAATTCCACACACTCTAGAAAGACAGAAACATACCTCCTGCTGACGGTATGTGACATTTATTGCCTACACTATCATTTCTTCCTCAGCTATACACCGTAATACACAGTACTACAGACAACACACAACGAGCAAAACCTATCAGCTGATAATAATTTATTTATTTTTATTTATTTATTTATCAATCTTGTTCCATGGATCCCTGCTGAGGAAGTACCTCTGGGATGTGAAACATGTCATTGTTGATACATATACACATAATATGAGTCATATCATAGTAAATATATATACTGTATATATACATATTTTACAAATACAAGAAATAATAATAAACATACATTTTTGCAACCGAGTTTTGCAAACGTCATAATGAGTACAATTAATTATTTTCTTCAAATTCTTGAATGGAGTAGAAGGAGTTGCCAATAAGATAATCTCTAAGTTTTTGTTTGAATACATCTTTATTATCTGAAAGCTGTTTTATACGATTAGGTAGTTTATTAAACAGATGTATCCCAGAATAATTAACTCCTCTTTGTACTAATGACAGAGATGTTTGTGTTTTATGCAAGTTATTTCTGTTTCTTGTATTGAAACTGTGTACCTGTGAATTAGGTGTAAACAGGTTAAAATTTTCTATGACAAAGCTCATGAGAGAATATATATACTGAGAATACATTGTAAGAATATTGAGTTTCTTAAAGAGTTGTCTGCAAGAAGTTCTTGGTTTTACCCTACATAGAAACCTAATAGCTCTTTTCTGTGCTATAAAAACTTTTTTACTTTGTGAAGAGTTTCCCCAAAAAATTATGCCATATGACATTACTGAATGAAAATATGAGGAGTACACCTGTTTCATTAATTCTAGATCTGCTGTTAGAGAAAGTGTTCGTATTGCGAAGGTGGCACTACTTAACTTTGCCAGTAGTGTAGTGATATGATCATGCCAACAGAGTTTCTGATCTATTTTAATACCAAGAAATTTTATACTTTCTGTTTCTAAGATTGTGTTGTTTTTATAGTTTACACATATATCTGGCTGTGCATAGTTTTTTGTTTTAAACCTAATATAATGTGTTTTTTCAAAATTTAATTTTAATGAATTTGCCTTAAACCAATTTGCTACTACTCTAAGTACTTCATTTACATTAAATTCTATAGTACTGTTTGGTGTTTTACGCACAGTCAGGTTAGTGTCATCTGCAAATAAAACACTCTTAACTTTGTCGGATAAATTTCCAGGAAGGTCATTGATGTATAACAGAAAGAGGAGGGGACCTAAGACAGAGCCTTGTGGAATTCCATGTTTTATTTTCTCCCAGTCTGATGAAGCATCTTTACTTATTTTAGACTCAAAAATTGAAACTTTTTGCATTCGGCTTTCAATGTATGATTTAAACCATTTACCTGCGGTCCCAAAAATACCATAGTATTCCATTTTTTTCAAAAGTAATTCATGATTTACACAGTCAAATGCTTTTGCAAGATCACAAAATATTCCTACAGGATTCATTTTATTATTCAGTTCCTCAAATGTGTTATTTAAAAATGAATATATAGCCATTTCTATGGATGATCCTTTTTTGAACCCAAATTGTGAATTAGTTAGGATATTATAGTGTGTGACATGTTTTATTACTCTACTATACATGACTTTTTCAAAAACCTTTGAGAATGTTGAAAGTAATTAAATGGGACGATAGTTGTCTACACATGTTACGTCTCCTTTTTTAAATAATGGTTTTACAACAGCATATTTTAGTCTATCGGGAAAAACACCTTGTATCAAGGATTCATTACAAATGTGAGCAAGTACATGACTGATACAGTCCGAACATCTTTTCAGTAATTTACTTGAAATATTGTCATAGCTAGAAGAATTTTTAGGTTTTAATTGTTTAATGAGTTTATTTATTTCTGAGACTGTTACTGGTGGCAATTTCATCTCCACAAAGCTATTTGGGAAAGCAGTCTCAAGAAGCCTTAGAGCACTATGTGGGGATTGCTTTTCTATGCCCAGGGCCGGCGTTAGGGGGGGGTAAGCGGGTCAAAAGTTCCCGGGCCCCGCCGGCTGATGGGGGCCCCGATGACCGACTTAGGGGCCCTCAGGCCATGGAGCCAAGAATACGTCCATTGTCGCCTGGCCATTTTGTAGAGCTAAAAAAAAAAAAAAAAAAAAAAAAGGTCGCCCCTTTTACACCGGGCCCGAAATTCCTAGCGCCGGCCCTGTTAAATAAGACTATGCCTAATTTATGTACTACTGACGTAAAATGTTTGTTAAATATTTCACAAACTTCCCCTACTTCGCTATACACATGTCCATTTTGTTCTATTTTTATGTCTCTAGAGTGATTTACAGTTTTTCCTGTTTCAGTCTTTATTATATTCCATATTGTTCTCATTTTATTGTCTGAATTTTCTATTTTCGCCGATATGTACTTGTTCTTGGCCTTCCTTATTACATTTCTTAGTATTTTAGAATAAAGTTTATAGTGAACTTTCAGCGCATAGTTATCTGATTCTCTCATTTTTAAATAAAGGTCCCTCTTTGTTTTACTAGAGATTCTAATACCCTTTGTTATCCATCCCATGCCCAGTTCATTGTTTGGAGTGTTGAGAATTTTCCTTTTTTTGAAACTACCTTCAAAAAGTGTTAGAAATATATTCAGAAAGGAATCAAATTTCGCATTAACACCCTGCGCATTATATACTTCTAACCAGTTTTCAGTGTTTAAGGTATCTATGAAGTGTTTTATATTATTTTCACTAATATTACTTCTATAAACCCAGCTTTTCTTTATCTGTTTAACAGTGTTCCTGGACTCGATACATAATAGCTGGGCATCATGATCTGAGATACCATTTATTACTGGATGTATGCTGTAATTACTGCACTGAGAAATATCCATAAAAAAATTATCAATTGCAGTCCTGCTATTATTTTGTATTCTCGTAGGAAAATTTACAAGTGCTGTTAAGTTAAAAGACAACATCAAGGCTTCCATATCTAATCTATCATTGCTGTGATTCAGAAAGTCAACATTGAAATCTCCACATAATACTATTTGTTTGCTATTTGTAAAACTTAGTAGCAAAGACTCTAAATGAGATAAAAACAGTCTGAAATTACCTGAGGGGGCCCTGTAAATTGCTATCACTATCAGCTCTTCCTTATCATATTCTAGTTTAGTAACACAAAATTCAAAGTGTTGTTCTATACAATACTTACTTACAACTAACACTACTGCATTCAATATTATTTTTAACAAAAATGGCAACTCCCCCTTTCTCCATTTTACATCTGCAGAAATGAGAGCTTAATTTATAATTTGGGATGGACAGCTGAGATATTCCTGTATCAGACAAATGATGCTCAGATATACACAAAACGTCTACATTAAAATTTCTGGAATTTTGAATCTCTTCTAGGCTTAAGGTAATGTCATCAGTTTTACTAAATATTCCTCTTATATTTTGGTGGAAAATACTGGTCTGAACACTTTGACGCAATGACTTTGAAGTGTTTATTTTATTATTACATACTGGTATATCAGTTGGAATTTTTAATTTCAACAAATTATGATCATCAGAGACATTAATTTCCTTAAGACATCTTAATAAATCTATTTTATTTACCCTAAAAAAGGCCGCGACCTAACACCATTTATCACAGGAATACCTCTTTCACTCATCTGGCATCCTCTGACCTCATCAGCAATAAGAAGCGAAAGCTTCCTCTTACCTCTGACATTCAGATGGAGTCCATGGCGAGTATAACTGTCCCTACCAATGCAGGCCACATCAATCAAACCAATGTGTGAATTAGCCGGCTGCCAGAGAACCCTTTCCAAGGATGCATTTGTACGCCTGATGTTATGCCACATCCAGGGTTTATCGTAACGCTCAAGCAAACCAACAAATCTCACACTTGTCTGACGTGTGTTCTTGGAAATGTGGGCAATGTCTCCCTCAATTGAATAATTGAGGTCTTTATCAAGGCTATTTCCTGGTCCCCCAACAATTACAACACAATCCTCATCAGAAAAATCTTTAACTAGGTCTTTCACATTTGCTACCACACTTCCAAGATCTGCATTTGGTTTGAAAATACTGCAGACTTCATAAGACTGATACAAAGATACAACACGTTGAAGAGTAAACATTCCGTCGTTGGTTTCAACGAAAAATTGTTGATTAAATGTACGTCATTCAAATATCAGAAGAACATTGATAATCTGATTATTAATTGCCGAAATACCTTTTTGTTTTTTCCCAAAATTTTTACAATTTTACACAAAAGTAAACCAAGTTTCTATAGACGGTACAAAAAAACACTCTTGCACTTGCTTTGCTGTGAATGATTTCCACTAACAAAGATCTAATGGGTACAGTTTACTTTTAATTTTTTAATTATCTTTCATTCCCCTGGCTGAGGGCCAGGGGCGGGCTGTTTTAGAGCGAGTGACCCTTTTCAGCCTTAGCGTAAACATTTATTTTATAACTTTATTTTATTTGACACATTTGAATACATAATTGTCTTTGCTTTTGAGTTAGGGAATGTAGGTTAAGCGGGACCTATGGACGTAAAGTCCTTAATATGTTGTGCTGATCGTTCTTTTACGGTATTATTGCAGCTATTAACTGGGTTAGCAGCTGGACGATCTTGGCCAGTGCCTGGTGGTCGAGGCCGTTGTTGGCCCTGTCGTCTTGGACGGGGCGCCTGGAGCAGAGCGCACAGCTGGTTTATTGGTTGGTGCCTTGGTTGGTGCGCTTGTCATCATGGCTGCTCCTTCGGTGTAGTGCTTGTCCTCTGCCTGCCCCTTCTTGTGATGGACAGTATCTTGCTCTTGCGTTGTCTGCTTCGTGGCTGGATCCAGCGTGGTGTAGGTGGTCCTGGTGGTGGGGAGAGCTTGTCCCACCCTCCCTCTGTAGTCGGCAGCTGGCTTGTTCCGAAGTTACCGTACGAGGATTTTTCTTCTTCCACACAGCTTTCTTCTTGACAGCCGTGGGGTGTTGCCCTAATTTTTTTACTTGTTGCCTGCTTCTTGCTGACCTGGCAGGACATCGGGAGAAACATGACGCATGCTGACCCGAGCAATTTGCGCAGGTCGGAGTTGCGTCTCTCGGGCGACTGCAAGACTTTACACTGTGAGTGCCCGCGCAGCGAACACAGCGTTCGTCATCTGTGCAGTCCTTGGACTTGTGGCCCCAGGCTTGGCAGCGGAACCATTGCGCTTTCTTGTCTGATGCTTGCTTCTTCCGTTCTTGAGTGGTCTGGGGCTTTCCGGTCAGCCTCGGGTGATATAGGATGCCATTTTCTTGTAGAGCCTTGATTGCAGCTGCCATGTCAGCCGGCCGCACAAAAATGGCGTCTCATGTGCTGTCGCTCTTCTCGACAGCAGGCCCCTCCTTGGCTGGATCGATACGACGAGGTGGACCCAGGCTTGGTGGAGCCACTACACATGATGCCGCTTCGGTAACCTCCTTTGGTCCCTTGGGGGGCGGCGTCGACGGTTCTTGCGTCGGGGAGCCCGTCGGAGTTGTTTCTTCCTCCTCAGTTGATGTTAGGTCCGTCCATTCTTGGCTGTCGTTTTTTGACAGGTCCAGCAGCTTGACGCTGCACGACATGTCTGGAAGATATTGAGGAGCGTCCTCCTCCTCCGTGGGCGACTGCGGAGTATTCGTCTGTGAGTACCAAACGTCATCCGACAAACTTTGCTTCGACGAAATTTGCTTTTTCTCGGATCGACGATTGGTACCTCAGTCCTGACGGACGGATACCTGGTGGACGAGTCCGCATATCCCTGGTTCCGTGTGGAAGTGCTAGTGGGAGTCTTTACTTTCTTTAAAGCTTATTCCTTGAGGCTTTACTTCTTGGCGAAGTATTCCTCAAAGGCCTCCTTTGAGAAGGGTCTCCACATGGCTGCGCTGGGACGCCGTTGCCACATGATGGCGCTTTGGCGTACCACGCTGAGGCGAGCAGCGCCCGTCTCCAGTCAGAGCGGCGCTGGCACCCAACGTGTCCGCTCCGCTGTGCGGGGCAGATTGACCAGTGGAGCTGCCTGCAGCCTGGTCACCGCCTGGAGTTGCGTGGCTGCGGTGGTGGGGGGGCTGCGCGCCAGG